>JAASFQ010000301.1:0-29543 GCA_023333845.1 Globisporangium polare | reverse complement strand
CGCTCAGCAGGTACTTGGCGACGTGCACGTGGCTTCGGCAGATCGCGTGCGTGAGCGCGAGTTGGCGGCAGCGACCACGGAGCGCGGGCTCGAGCTGGCGTGTTTGCTTGAACAGAAATGTGACGATCTCCAACTGGCCGTGCCATGCAGCATCTCCCAGCAGCTGGCCGCGGAGTGCGTTGTCTTCGACGTGTGGGAGCACCCTCTCGAGAACAGCGAGGTGGCCGTGCCGAACTGCAGCTGCCGCCGTCTTCCTGGTCCAGCGAGCGCCTTGGTGGTTGGCGAAGAGCCACTGCAGCGAAGAGTGGCTTTGTCAAGGATCTGAGCTCGCGCTACTTTCACACAACATTCTGCTTGAAAGATTTGTCGATCATGTCGCTCGGGTGTTGCGCGAAGGAGAACGGCACCTTCAAGAGAAGAAAGCCAGGAAAACACCGGATGGTGGCGAGGCGAGGCGAGGGAGCTCCGTCGTGATGATGATGGCGCCGGCAGATGCGTCGCACAGACGTGAGTGGTCGTACGAGAGACCGGAGCCGCTACCGCCTCTTACGTGTGTGGTTGTGGTCGTCAGTGGCGGGGCACGAGGACAACAAGCAGCACAAGCTGACGAAAGCAACGACACCAACGACCGGATGCCATTGCCTAGTTCCTCTTCAACTTTGGCCATCAGATCAAACCAGTTTCGTGGTATCGCAAATGGGATCAAGGAAACGCCTCGAGATGGATCAAGGTCGAGTGGAGGGGACCTTGCAGTGGGCCTGGGTCGATGCACATCAATAAGTGGGTCTTGGACTGAGCAACGCCGTGTCGAACGAATCCATCGCAGGTTGCTGCTGATAGACATTGCTGCCGTTATCACGTGGTGTGTACAGGTATCGTTGAGGACGGCGTACTGAAGTGTAGAAGTCCTCTTTGGCATGAGAAGAGGTTCACTATCCGGCTCCTTTTCAACGAGTCCGTTGTCCACGCGAGATCCAAACGGTGAATGATGAATCTTTCCAATGCAACCGCGACTGCAATAAACAACAAAGGGATCCAGGCACATGCATGAGCATCAAGCATAGGCTTATAAATGTGTTGCTAGCGATCTACAAGTTACTCCACCCCCATATGGTCGAGCAGAGCTTTCATTCCCTCCCCAGCACTGGGGGTCTCTCTGATCCACCTGCACGTAGACTCGCTCGGATACGTCACATGGAGCCACTGGAAGAGCTCGAAATGGTGGTAGACTGCAGCCCCGAGACACGCATTCTCCACGTTTCCCTCGTCACGATGCGTGATCAAGAACGCCACCAGCTCAAAGTCCCCTCGCTTCACAGCGTTGGCCATTGCTAGCCACGTACAGCTTTCGCGGCGGTTCTCGTGCAGCCACTGCACCATCTCGAGTGAGCTTGCTGCGTCTATTGCGGCAGTGGTGCATCCCTCACTGCGATTCTCGTGAAGCCATCTCACCATTTCGAGGTGGTTGTTCTTCGCCGCCCGATCCATTGCGTACGCGCTAAAGCCGCCAAAGCCGTTCTCGTGCAGCCACTTGGCCACATCCAGATGTCCATTCGCGACAGCCAACGTCACCGCGTTGGCAGTACATCCTTCCGTGCGATTCGCGTGCAGCCACTTGAGAGTATCGAGATGGCCATTCTCAGCCGCGCCATTCATTGCGCTTGTCGTGCAGCCCTCCGTTCGGTTGGCATGGAGCCACTGCACGACACCCAGGTGCCCCGTTCTCGCAGCGCTGTCCATCGCGGACGTTGTACAGCAGTCGGGGTAATGCTCGTGGAGCCACTGCAAGACCTCTAGATGACCGTTCTTCGCTGCAAAATCCAATACGCGGACCTTGGTGATGACTTGCAGATTGACGTGGAGCCACTTGATGATCTCAAAGTACCCACCGGCAGCTGCGCTGGTCATTGCGTAGGTCGGGCGTGGCGGAAGCTTGAGAGTATGCACCCATTTGACCATCTCGAGATTCCCGCTCCACGCTGCGCCGTCGTACGCATCGAGATGGTCCAGTTGATGCCCGTTGCCGACAAGGAACTTGGCCAAGTCCACATTCCCACTCTGTAGCGCGTACCAAAGCAGCGACCGGTCGGTTACCTCCGGGTACTGCGCTTGAAGCCACTTGGCCATTTGCGAATCGCCTTTCTCGAGTGCACTCGTCAGCGCCTTGAGCGAGCAGGTGGCGCCGCGCACATGGTTTTGGATCCACTTGGCCGCTTTGAGGTGACCGTTCTTCACTGCGAGGTCCATCAACCGCGGACGCCACTTGAGTAGATCGTAGCGCGTTGTGAGCCACTCGAGAGTCGCGACGTTCCCCGCTGCAGCAGCTTCTTCCATCCCTTTCCACGCGAATCCTCTTGGGCAGTAGACGCAGCAGAGCCACTGGACCATCTCCATGTTACCAGTCCGAACCGCGTGCACCAGTCCTTTGCTGAAGAGGTGCGCTCGATAGTGCTCATTCATATCTTCAGGCTCGTGACTAGCAAGGCGAGCAAGGAGGACCAAGCAACCGCGCTCGCACGCCTTGGGGATTGTCCAGAAGGGAGCGCAGCCAAAGTCCAGGAACGCGCTGATGGTCGCGATGGCGTGCGGCAGGAACCCCACCTGGTGTCTCGCGCTGCTTCGTGCGTCTTCTGCGTCGTCTTGGTATAGTGCACTGTCTCCGACGACCACTGTAACGCACGTGAGCGGCGGCAAGTCGAGCGGCAGTCCGCGATCCTGCAGATGCGCGCGGTCACCTGTTGCTGCTGTCATCTTCGCTTGCAAGTGGTGATCTGGTGCAAATCAAGACCGTGTGATGTTGTGCGAAGGTAGCTTGTACCCATTTTCGTGGCGACTTCCATTCGTACAACATTCGACAAACATCTGTGTCATGAATGGAAAGCGGCTCGCAGCTGACACGCATGTCGCACGAAGGTGCCGCACCGAATGCATGTAACTGACCACCACTCGCTGAACCCATATCAGCCAGGCGTCGGTCCACCATCACCCCATTTCGCGTCGTCGGCTTCATCTTCGACGACTCGCTCACTCGGCAACAGGACGCCAACGACGCACTCGGAAACCGACAAGACCCGCACAGCAAGATGCTCAGGCCGATCACCCGCAGCAGCAGGCTGGCGACCTCACGTCCGCCGCTTCGCTGGGCAGCCACAGTCGCGGCTGAGGCGAGGGGGACGAGCAGACTCGGTCGCCATCTCTCGCCCCTGCGCTTCTTCTCACCACCTGCCGCCCAGCCGCAGCAGCAGCACTGGGTGCGGAGCTGCTCCTGCCAGCACGTTAGGCCGTTGCATCGCAGGCAATCATGCCAATACAGCCAAGTACCTCAAGGGCTCCGTCGCTTTTCGAGTAGCGAGCCTTCCGCTGAGATGCGCAAGTACCAGAAGGAGATCCACTTCGGCGAAGATCTGCACAAGGCAGTGCAGACCGACCAACTTGAGCTGGCGCAGTGGCTCTGTGACGCCCACTGCCCGACGGGTTTCGTATGGAACCCTATCCTCGGAGCAGCGAACCTGGGGAACATTGCGATCCTCGACTGGCTCACGACGCGTTACCCGTACATCCGGACGTCCTCGAAGCTCATGGACAGTGCGGCCAGCGGCGGGCAGCTGGAGACCATGCAGTGGATTCACAGATACCTGCCGGGTACCGGCTGCTCGCCCGTTGCCATGCGATACGCGATCCAGGTCAGCGACTTTCCGATGGTCCAGTGGCTCCAAGCGCATTACCCGGAGCAGACGGAGGAACGCAGTCTCGAGTACGCCGTTCGGTACGGAGACGTACGCATCGCGCAGTTCTTTCTCGACGCCGGCTTCAAGTTCAAGCGCTACGGCAGCTACAACTATGCTTCGTGGAGTGGGAACCTCGAGATGGTCAAGTGGGTCCACTCGAAACTCAGCGAGCCAAGCGGCGAGGGGCTGGCAGTGAGCAGCGCGGCGCTGAACGGCCACCTAAACATCGTCAAGTGGATCGACGAGAACCTCGAGCCCTGCTACGCCGAGTTTGCGATGTACGGCGCAGCGACCAACGGCCACTTGGAGGTCATCCAGTGGCTGCACGCGAATCGCCACGAGCTCATTACGGCCGACGTCATGGACGCTGCGGCCATCAACGGCCACACGGAGATTGTCCAGTGGTTCCACGCGAATCGCAGCGAGGGGTGCTCGTCTCTGGCAATAGACGGAGCGGCGGGAAACGGTCATTTGCAACTCGTCAAGTGGCTCTACGTCAATCGGCGAGAAGGGTGGAGCGAAGGCGCGATCGAGCAGGCGGCTGCGAACGGCCACCTGGACGTGCTCACGTGGCTCCACGAGAATGGGTCCCTGGGTTTCTGCGCGTCCACGATGGACATTGCGGCCGCCGCCAACCACCTTGGCATCGTCAAGTGGCTGCACGGGAGCCGCACAGAGGGCTGCACCACCGATGCGATGGACGAGGCGGCGAAGAATGACCACCTTGAAGTTGTCAAGTGGCTCCATGAGAACCGCAGTGAAGGCTGCACCACGAAAGCGATGGACGGTGGAAGCTCGCTCGAGATGGTCCAGTGGCTGCACGTGAATCGGAGCGAGGGCTGCACCTCGAGTGCCATGGACAATGCCGCCAAGAACGGAGACTTCTGGGTCATGCACTATCTGCACACGCACCGGAGCGAGGGCTGCACAAGCGCCGCTGCCGAGTATGCTGTCCAGTCCAAGCGGACAGTGACTCTCAAGTGGCTCTGCGAGACGTATCCGGACAAAATCGACATTGACAGCATCAGGAAGAACGCTGTTCGAGATGGCGAGGGTGACTTTGCGAATGCGCTGCTTGAGCACGTGGGGCTGAGTGTATAGTCGATCAATCTCCGAGCAAAACACTATCTACAGAATTCCCATGCGGTAGAGGAGAGCTTGCATGTCGAGTCCAGATGCATCCTGTGCATACTAATCGCCCGCTGGTTGGGATACCTCTCGTGCAACCACTTGGAGAGCGCAAAGTGTCTGTTCGCAGCTGCAGTGAGCACTTGAGTACCTCCAAGTGACCGAATCGCACCGCCATGAACACTGCATCTTTAGAACATCCTTCGTTGCCCTTGATCCAACTCTCGCTCAGTGAGCCTGGGTGGTGCTCGCGCACCATCTGGAAAACTTCCAAGTGGTGGTTCATGAGAGCTTGATAGGCGACATGTTGGGCAACGTCGCCACTGATTCGTGGGGCGACGAACCACGCCAGCTCGAATTGCTCTCTCCTTGCTGCACTCGAAGCCACGCCTGAAAGAGATCCGCCGATGCGATTCTCCACCAGCCACTGCACCATCTCGAGCGAGTTCGCGCGGAATAACGAGTTGCGTGAGCAGCCTTTGTTGCGATTCACCCATAGCCACTTCACCATCTCGAGATGATCGTTCTCGATAGCGTCATCTATGGCGACAACTGTGCATCCTCGTTTCGATTCTCATGGATCCACTTGACCATGTCAAGGTGATTGTTTGCTGCAGCCTCGTTCATCGCCGCCCTGGCGCAGCCTTCAGCGCGATTGGAGTGCAGCCACTTGACCACCTCGAGGTGATTGTTCTTCGCAGCACCATCCATCGCTCGCTTCGTGCAGCCCTCGAATCGAGTCTCGTGCAACCACATGACCAGATCCAAGTGTCCAAAAGTCGCCGCTTCATCCATCGTGCTTGGGTCGAAGCCTGCGAAATTATTCTCGTGAGTCCACTTGAGCACGTGCAAGTGGCCATTTTGAGCGGCGAGCTTGACGCCATGAGCTCGAGCCTATTCGCGTGCAAACACTGCATGACGTCGAGTAGCCGCTTGCAGCGGCATCTTCCGTTGCACGACGCGTGCAGCCCTCGCTCCGGTTTATTGCCAACCATATGACCATGTCCAGGTACCCATTAGCAGCAGCAACGTCCATGATGTACGCGGACCAGTACGCTGGATACTGCTCGTGAAGCCACAGCGTCCTCTCCATTGTGCCGCGAGTGACATCCGAGCTGACCGTTGCGCAGATCAACGTGGTGAGGTCCCAATGAACTGCTGCGTTCTCTGCCACCTTTCCGACGTAGCGCTCGTGAATCCACTGGAACAGCTTGAAATCCGCATTATACGCTGCAGCTGTGATGACGTTGGGGTTGTCGAATCGACAGCCGCGATCAGCGAAGAACGCGACGATGTGGAGGTGACCGCTGCGGATCGCATCCTCGAGGTATTGCGACTCACGTGACGGCGAAAAGTGCTCGTGGATCCACTTGACAACGCGCAGATGTCCATTGCGAATACTGTGAACCATAGCGCCGCGTGGATAGACTGAGCTGGGCACGTGCTTGTGGAGCCACTGCACCGCCTCGAGATGACCGTTCTTGGCAGCGAAGTCGATCAGACTCGCGTTCAGCTGCACGTACTTCGTAGCGCTCCATTAGCCACTTCAAGATCACGATGTTCCCCACCGCGGCCGCTTCTTCCACCGCTTTCCAGACAAAGCCAGTTGGACAGTATGACGAGCAGAGACATTGCACCATCTCGAGGTTCTCGTTGCGCACGGCATGCGCCATTCCCTTGGTGAAGGGCAACGCTCAGCAGTGAGCGTTCACATCTTCAGGCTCGCAACTTGCAAGACGTGGCAGTAGCGACATGAGGTTATACTCGCATGCCTTTGGGATCGTCCAGTGTGGCGCTCGTCTACGATCCACGAACGCGCTGATGGCCGCGACGACGTGCGGCAGCGATCAGCTGCTTGTCCTCTCGTGTTGCAGACGGCGGCGACGACGCACGTGAGCGGCGGGAGCGCATGCAGCGGTGGCACATGTCGATCGTGCGCCATCTTCATCATCGATTGCTCTTTGCCTTCCTTTCCTTTCTCAGATGTTGTCAACATTTGAGTACCCTTCAATGCCCCACGGATCTTTGGAGCCATCCATGAAGAAGACCTGACCTCTGGGATTAGACCTTAGCTCCGGAGGAAGGTGTGTAGAGATGCCATGTGTGACTATGTGCAGTGGTCATTCTAGACATCGTTCTTGGTTAGTTGAATAGAGTTCATTTGGTTGTCATTTGAGTAAACTTTTGAAAACGGCAACCTCGATTCGAGGTAGGTGTTTGCTAGCCAAGCTCGAAGCCTGGAAGCGTATGACTCTACTACCTCCTCGAGTTCTACAGTTCTTCCAGTGTTCGACAGGTCTTCAAGCGCCGTCTACTGCGCGTCGTAGGCGTGGAAAACCTTGGCGACGATGGTCCATGAGCCGTCGATCTTGATGAGCGTGTGGAAGTCGGTGTAGTCCACTCCGGCCGCGTCTCCCTCCATGTCGACGCGCACGACGGCAGTCGTCGGCGTGATCGCGAGGACGTCGAGGTGGGTCGAGATGTGCGGCGCGCTCCCGTTGGTGTCGATAAAGTCGTACAGGCTCTTGATCGGTCCACCGAGCAGACTGGATCCGGCGAAGCCGTACATGATCGCGTCGTTGTGGAACGCCTTGGCGACTTCCGGGGAGCTGCCGATCCGGAGCCCGTCGACGTACTGCTGGACAGTGGCGATCACAGCCTTGAAGTCATCGGTCTTGACGCTCTTGGACATGTTTGCTTGGTCTCTGTGTCTGTCTGCGTGTGGTCGAAGGCAAATGTGGGAATGACTGGAAAGGAGTTGGGACGAGAGGCGCCAAAGGGCAGCTTGAAGACGCGAAGCGGGAGCTGCAAACCTCGAGAGAGCGGATCGCATGCACCAAAGATTGCGCATAGGAAAAAGAGCTATGCAACAAACCTAACGCGGTCCCTCCTGCACATGGGCTCGCCTCCTCTGTTGGGTGCGGTGCTCGGACATCTGCTGCTGGGTCGTCAGTACCACCTCCTAAGTAAATCAGACCGAGCCGATAGACGAATTGTTAAGCGATCACAAGGGAAAGCCTCACGCACCATTCAGATGTCTCATCGAGGGCTCCAAGGCAATGGTCCGAGTGCTCGGAATCGCCGCGATCGTCAGCAGATTGAAAAAATCGCGACTGATTGAAAAAAGGGGAGGCGCTTCCGAGGCGACAAGCGAGCGTGAGTGAAGGTCGATCAGCGAACAAATGAGCTTTATCATTGCATGCAGCAATGAGCCACCGCCCACGCCACCGACTCATGAAATTGGTTGTTGTGGCCCATCGAGTGAGCTGTCCCATTTGGTGGACAGTCCACGATCGGACTCCCCGATTGGATCAACACCTTTAGTCGACGTGAACTTGGGATCACTCGTTCAGTGTTTACGGCCCCTCGGGAAATCTCGCTGTGATGTTGAAGTCAGTGCCGCATACTTTTTGCACTTTCGAGCAACAAACTCAGTATACGCGGCAGTGAAATGCAGCGGTATACTCGGTCGCAAGCACCAAAACCAGTGACGCGACCTTCGCGCGACACTCCATTTTGGTCCAAAACGGGCTCATGCGGTCAGAAAACGCCAGTCGACTATGTCGACAGCTAATGAACCATCACTCTCACTGCGATTTCCCGCTTTCAGTGCAGGTTTTCAGGTATAGATTCTCCTGTATGAGTGCCGAGCCAAAGGAGTGAATCAGTATTTGATGACAAATTCCCTATTTAAGAATACACCTCTTCAATTGAACACAACGACGTGGACACTGCTCTTTAAATAGGGAACCTGGTACCAGACTCTGATTCACTCCGTTGGCTCGGATTTCATACACCAGACATCGCCGGAGTCACTATAAAAAGGTCGCATCAGACATGAGCTCGCCTCAGATCCGATCTCGCTGGAGAAGCGCACTTCCATTTTCATTTTTCAGAATGCGCGCGAAGGGCAACAGCGCAAGCGGCGATCCGACAAGGGCAACCTCTGCGTCTGCAGGCCGCATGCAGACGAACATGAAGGAGCAGCTCGCGTGGCTCGAAAGTGTACGTGTGCCCGTCTCTTTGAGCTATGTGCTTCTGTACTGTGCGGACTGTGAACTGACGAGGCGAAGCAATTGTGGTGGTATAGAAACCCAAGAACGCGCTGCAACAGTGTCTGAACTCGCACGTGATCAGCGCGTACTTGGAAAGCAGATCGGCGCGGAAGGCGGCGTTAGCAGCAGCGTGCGTGGGGCGCTTGTGCTGGTTCATGTGGCTGTGTGTGGTGTATGTTGTGCAGCGCGTCCGACAATAACAGTGCTGCTTGCTCTGCAACTATGTGTGCGCATGTGTTGTTGATATTGCTGTAGATCGAGCGATGTCGTTGCGAACGTCGACAGTGCAGAGACGATTCGACGCGGATCGGAAGCGCTGCGAGTGTTTAGGCAGCTGAATGCGCACAGCTCGACGACGTTGAAAGTCGTGCCGACGCCAAAGCTTCCGCTTCGTCCATTGACGGTACGCAGTAACACGCCGCAGCAACCGCCGGTGCCACCAACGAGCACTTCTAGTAATGGAGTGGGTGGAGCTGGAGCTCCAGCATTGAGCTCGATCCCTGCGTCCAATAGAAGCAGTGGCGAGAGCAGCTATCAGCGCGATTTCGTGGACCTTACCCAGAGCAATTCCAGTGCGCCGCCTTCACGATCAACCCACACTGCCACCACGAACGATTACAACGTAAGTAGACTTGGCGAGATAGCATTCGTGGAAATACTGTCTACGCATATGCTCCTGCATGTTGGTCAACCAGCACAGCGAGTTTACCTGTTGTTTGTTGCTTCGCAGGAGTCACGAAATCGCTCGTACCAGTCCAGCAGCGCGCATAATCAGCCAGCACACTCCTACGCTGACATGAACGACGTGGACGTGTTCGATGAAATCGATGTCGATGCACTGGTTGCGAGTCATCAGCAGCAGAAGCAACCGCGTCCATCAAATACGTTCAACGACTTTCCAGCTCGGGAACCAGAGCAGCAGCATACCTCTCGAAATGCCCCGACTTCAGCAATTAACGAACCAGGCGGTGGAGCAGCAAAATCGGCGCAGAGAGCAGAAGCCCTTCGACTATCCATCAAGGAGACGCGAAAAATTCTCCGAGATGTTCGAGATGGGTGCGACGATGCGTCATTGGAAGGCGAGATCCCGTACGAGTTGCAAAGGAAGCGAGATCAATTGGAGCAGAAACTGGAGTCTCTAAGTCGCCAGTATCGAGAGTGCAACTCGACAGCTTCGACGCCATCAGAGCAGAGTCGCCCGTCGTCGTTCCAACCCGAGTCTCGCTACGTCATGCCGTCGCCAGTCGTGTCACCCGCACCTAACGGAGAGGACTCATCGAACCCGAGGTGCTCGTGCGGGCTGCTCACTACTGAGGCCCAAGTTCAGCATGGCGCGAACGCGAAGCGAATCTACAACAAGTGCACCAACTGCGGCTTCCATTCGTGGGCAAATGGGTCTGAGTCCGTTCAAGACTCTTCTCGCGCCGCCACGACGTACTCGAAACCGGTTGTGGCACCAGAGCAGCCGTGTGTCTCCAGCGACCCACGAGTTACTGCAAAACTGCAACGCGCAAAGCGAGTGCTGCGGGATGTGTTTGGTCACAACGCTTTCCGCCCAGGCCAGGAGAGAGTCGTCATGGAGTCATTTTCAGGTCGCGACGTGTTCGTCTTGATGCCGACCGGTGGTGGCAAGAGTCTATGTTACCAGCTTCCAGCATGCGTCGACGATGGCGTCACGATCGTCATCTCCCCGCTTGTCTCGCTCATTCAAGATCAAGTTCAGCAGCTCCAAGCGTTGGACGTTGGCGTTGCCCACTTGAACGGAGAGCAAGACTACGAGACAGAGCAAAAGCCAATTATCTCCGAACTCTTCTCCAGCCGAATTCGTATCAAGCTGTTATATGTGACTCCAGAAAAGATCGCGTCGAGCAATTCACTGAACAACATCTTCGAGTCGCTGCAGAAGCGAGGTTTGCTGGCTCGATTTGTCATCGACGAGGCGCATTGCATCAGTCAGTGGGGTCACGACTTCCGAAAGGACTACATGAATCTCGGTCAGCTGCGCAACAAGTTCCCGACGGTAAGTGAGCCAACCTGTGGCTGCCTGAGCTGATTAATGTACCGTCAAAATGCCGAACTCATCGTCAACGCAACCTGTAGGTACCAATCATGGCGCTGACCGCAACAGCAAACAACCAGACGGAGAGTGACATTGCGCGAAACCTGAAGCTGTCGAACCCATTCACGACCAGATCGAGCTTTAATAGGTGGGCTTTCGTTCATGCGGTGTGTGTTGAGAGTCACAAGATCCTGACGTATGCTCTTTGTTTGCTTGTTCAGACCAAACCTCACGTACGACGTGCGGAAGAAGACGGGGAAGTTCATGGACGAGATTGCGAATTATGTGCGCAAGCACGTTGACGACTCTGGGATCATCTACTGGTACGTAGGTCGTCTTGGCTCGCCTTTCTGTACGAAAAGACCAACCCATTTGTGTTGTTTGGCTTTGGTAGTTTGTCGAAGAAGGATTGTGAGCAAACGGCCGAGAAATTGATCAAGGCACTCGGCTTCGAGGGCACTCGGAAGGCGCAACAAATCTCGTTCTACCACGCAGGATTGGAGTCGGAAGATCGAGCATTTCGGCACCATGAATGGAGCAAAGGAAAAATCAAGCTCATCGTCGCAACTGTCGCCTTTGGAATGGGGATTAACAAGCCCGACGTCCGCTACGTCATCCATCACACGATTCCTCAATCAGTGACCCACTACTACCAAGTACGTTTTGCTCTCGTATTTGACTGCACTCGTGATGTTGGGCTCACAGTTTTGTGGTGGTGATTTGCAGGAAGCTGGGCGAGCAGGAAGAGATGGCGACGTGGCAAACTGCATTCTCTACTACTCCTTCCCAGACCTGGTGAGTTTCGTTCCTGACGATGGACATCCATGCTCGGTTCCTGACATTCTCGTATTTCCCAATTGTAAATAGTCGAGACGCCGCAAGCTGATCACAAAAGACCGAGAGAACATGCAGCATCGAAATGTGCACCTTCAGCATTTGCGGCGGATGACCGAGTTCTGCGAGAATCAAGTGGAGTGTCGGCGAACATCCTTGTTGGAGTACTTCGGTGAGCACTTCTCCAGCGAGGAATGCAAAGAAACGTGCGACAACTGCAAGAGCCGAGCGCTCGGATTGGTGTTCGACAAGACTGATGTCACGCAAGACTGCTTGGTCTTGATGAACATGGGTAAGCGTGCATTCCCTGGAATGAAGCTCCAATCAGTCAAACAAACGTTAAAAAGTCTTTCTTCATTCTTGCAGTTAAAGCGCTCCAAGCAGATAACGAATCGAGCACTCTTGTCCAGATTTCCCAGGTGTACTTGGGTCAAATCGTCAAAGGGAAAGAGTGGAAGAAGGACCAATTCTCCCAGCTACCTGGCTTCGGCGCGGGCAAAGGGAAGTACGAACGCAGTGAAGTGGAGCGCATTTTGTACCACATGGTGCTTCGGCAGTACCTTCGTGAAGTTGTAAGTCTTGCGCATCGATTGCCGTTCGTTGTCTGTCAATGACTCCGACCAAGCCTGACTCTGTTTTGTTGAATCTCTTCAGGACAAGTCGAACAAGATGGGTTTCACGACCACGTTTCTGGCACTTGGTGAGCAAGCAAACCGCCTCCATCGTGGCGAAAGAGTGTGCCTTGTGATCAAGACTCGATACAAGGCGAGGGCTGTGTTGCACACGAGCACTCCGTCGGAGACTACGAAAGCTGCGAAGAAGAAGGCACAGAAAGCGCCGAAAGGGCAAGAGCAAGCGAAAGAAAAGAAACCCAAGGCACCGTCCAAGAAGAAGAAAGCGGCGTCAGCGAAGGATGATGTCGAGGATCTGAGCGATGACTTCGACGATGTTGTCGAGATCATACCGCCGCCGAACCAGTATCCTCTCATCCCGGTCGCCAAGTCTGCGGGACGGTACGTCTGTGATTTGCAAGAGTGGTTTGTGATGGTACACTGTAGTCCTGACCTGTGTGGATTGCTTGTTCACCCAGAATTCCTGAAAGCCACGTCGAGGCGCTGGCGCAACTGCTCAAGGATTGGCGAGCAAGCGTTTGTGACAACTTCAACGTCATGCCGTATCACATTCTGCCAACGTCAGGTATTGCGGCGATCGCGAATGCTGTTCCCGTGACGAGTGCGGAGTTGTCTGGGATCGACGGCGTGGGTCGCATTCGTGTGAAGAAGTACGGCGACGCGATCATCGAGATCGTGAAATCGTACTTGAACAAGGTACTTTCGCTGATACGCTGGTGAGGTTGGTGGTGTTGTGGTTGTGCTGATCAAACTTCTGATTCTTGCAAATGCCAGCACAAACTGACTCCTGCGCCAGCTGCATCGGGAGGCCAGATCGACTCTGCTGAAGCTATCGAGGATCCGCTGAGTGGATTCGAGATGCTCGAGACGCCACACGCTTCGCCATTCTTCCGGCAGAAAATGCCAGCACAGGTTTGTCTTAGAAACTTCGCCTGCTCTAGCCTAAACCTCGATGATGTGCGATTGCTGACTTCAATCTCCTTGCTTCCCAACAGAAGCCTCCTCCTGTCCACGATTTGATCGACGACGGACTGGACGACATCGATTGGGCCGACGTGGACGAGTCGCTTTTGAACCAGCAGTCCAAGCGTCCAAACACTCACGACGAGCTGAACGGATCTTCAAAGCGCTTCAAGAGTTGAGAAATTCGGTTCGGACCGTCAATTTGATCCAGCTTGCTTTCTTATTCTGTGTGTCTGCGTTTCTTTTCCCATTCGTCGTCTATTAAATGGTCATCGTGTCAATGAGGCGACACTTGCCCAGCTTGATCGCAACAGACAAGACGGCTCCTTCGCTTGGGTTCACCACCGAGAGCTCGTCCATCGTTTGCGTCGATCCGACCGAAATGTACTGGATCTCGTTCACGAACGGCTCGCGCTCATACTCGTCGCGGATGGCAGCGCGCAGCAGCTCGGCGTCGATCTCAGTCGCTGCACTCTCCTGCCTCTTGGACAAGTACAGGTCTCGCGCACGCACAAGACCGCGGTAGACAACACTCGCAGCCTTGCGCTCGTCGGGTGCGAGGTACTGGTTGCGCGTGGACATCGCGAGTCCGTCTTGCTCGCGACACACGCTCACCACTTCGATGTTGATGTCCATGCTCAGGTCTTCCACCAGGCGCTTGATGAGAACGCACTGCGCGGCGTCTTTCTGCCCGAAGAACGCGTGCGTGGGGCGCACGATGTTGAAGAGCTTGGATACGACGGTCGCGACACCGCGGAAGTGTCCGGGGCGACAGATACCCTCGGGCAGGTCGTCGAACCCCTCGGGCGTGACGTAGCACCGGTGGTTCTTCGAGTACATGTCATCAGCCGACGGGAAGAGCACGAGGTCCACGCCCTCGCGCTTCAGCAGCGCCACGTCACTCTCGAACGTGCGCGGGTACTTGGAGAAGTCCTCGTTCGGCCCGAACTGCGTCGGGTTCACGAAGATGCTCGCGGCCACGACGTCGCACTTGCTGCGCGCCTCGCGCACCAGAGAGAGGTGACCTTCATGCAAACCCTGTAATACAGCGCATCGCCACAGCACGTCAGCACCAACGAGGACTAAAGCACCACGCCAACACCAGTGAACATGCTCGGCGTGCTTACCCCCATGGTGGGCACGAGCCCGACGCTCGCGCTCGAAGCCAGCTGCTTGCGCGCCGCGTGGAACTCGGCAACGTTCTCGATGATCTTCATCTCGCGCGGCTGCTGCGTGGAGAGGAGCGCGCGCTGCTGTTTAAGCAGGAGCAGCTGGGGCGTCGCGACGCGAGCGGATCTGCGCGCAGCAGACGACAGCAGCAGGGACGCCATGCTGGATGGACGGGTTGCGATTGCCGTGTTCGGAGCTGCTGCGTTGGAAGCTGAAAAAATGAACGGGCTCCGGCGTGTGCACACGAAACTCTTCCTTCTCTTTTGTTTTTGCACTTCTGACCGCATTTGGACTTCAACCTTTACAAAATAGACTGAGCTCGAAAAAAGCTGCACGATTCGTTATCAGCATGCACACGGGGGAACAGCATTGAGTCTCAGCATGCGCTTGCAAGCGTCGAAAGGCAGACACACGGCAACTTGCTCTCGAAAACCTGGTTGGGTAGTCGCCCGAGTCTCGACACTCGCGTCGTGCTGGCAGGCCGAAAAAGCTTTGTCGGCGTCTCGACTTGACTGCTGAGGCGCGAGGCAGCAGCGCACCCAACATGTTCAGAAAAAAACATGTGCCTCGCAGCAGGAGCGCTGCTTCGATGGGGTTGGAGTGTGCCCTTTCGGATGGACGCACTGCTGACTTCGTCGCCGCCAGCATGGAGGACGATTTCGACGTTTTCGCATGACGGAGATCGAGAGGGCGTTGCACACAACACACAGCGCGGAGGAGCGACGGAAAACATGTCAAGTGCGTGTGACCAGCGCGCTGCGCACCGGACAGTACAAGGCAGCAAATGGCGCCAACAACAGCCAACACGACAGACTTGAAAGGGCGCGAAGTATCCATTCATTCTTTCCACGCTTTTTGAAGTTTGCCTGCTGCACCTGGATGCGGCGGCTTTTCAAAAATGTCCAGCGTCGCATTTTCGAAGGAAAACAAATACACAAATGCTCAAAAGAAGGTGGAGAAAATCGGTCTCAGTCTTTTTCATATATTTCGCGAGCTCAAAAGATGGTGAGGCAAACCCAGCTTCACAGAAACAGGGTGAGCTCCTTTTGCGAGCGACTCAAGACGACGACGACCGTTGTCACGTTGCGAGCCATGCATTTTTCGCGGCCATTCGCGGCAATCAGAGGGACATTCTCTATTGCAGCTCACGGTGCGCGCGCGGCGATCTCCGTTTACAGTTCTTCCTCAGCACAGCAGCACATCGCACACTCTCCAACATTCTCCAGCCAGGCCGCTCTCTCCTCAAGCAAAGTGCAGTTGCTCTTGGCCAAAGATACTTTTTTTGCGAGGCCTTTGCTGCGCTTCTCTGCCTTCAAGGATAGAGAGACGACTAAGAGGAGGGAGGAGACAGAGAAGAAGAAGAAGAGAGAGAGAGGTGCGACGGAGCTCATGCCAGTTGCTATTGCCTCTCTCTCCAACAGGAAGCCACACACATATACTGGTAGCGCAATTTCCCACAGCTTGCCCTGAAGTTGAAGTCGCTTTCGCCGTAAGAAGTGGAGGTTGTTGCCTCTGTGGTTACATGGGCTGCGTCAGTCTGCGCACCCCATACAACCACAGTGCACGCATACTGCACAAGGAGGTGACACTTGGCAGTGCGTTCTCCGTGCGGCTGTCCACGCTGTCGCCCATGCAAGCGCTTCTCACCATCGATCAGCCAGCCCGCAGAAAATGTCAGCAGCGTTGTCCATCAGCTCGTCGTCCTCTCGACTCGGACATGTCCCTGTGTGGTCTTTTTGGCTACAACAAACACCATCGCACCTACTTTTGACACGCACTAGTTCATGTAGACCACACGAAGTGATCCTTCCGCGCTTTCTCTTTGTTTTTGCTTTTGGCCTCCCTCATGGGTGCGGTCGCAAACGCCGCCATACTTGAATCGAGTCGAAAAAAGGCGCTCACTCAAATCACAAACGACCGCGCGGTCACACAAGCAGGCGCTCTCTCGCACGGACCGGCGGCAGTTAGTTTACTTTATTCGCCAGCAGACGCAGGTGTGACGATGGCGCCCGCGTCCGTGGTGGCCGCGCGCGACAAGCGCATCAAGGTGTGCGTGCGCATCCGGCCCTTCACCAAGAACGAGGCCGTCAAGGCCGGCGGCAAGGCCGCGTGGACGTGGTGCGTTCTTACAGCGAAGAGCTACGTCTTGTGTCTGTTAAATGGAGCTGCTGGCGTTTTGACTGACGGTATTGTGTATTACATGTGGGCGGCGCTGTTGAACAAATAGGCACGAGAACACGATCTACCAGCAGATCTTTCCCGCGCAGATCCCGCAGCGGCGGCTGGCGGCCGAGAAGAAGAGCGGCGGCTCGACGACGAGCTCGAGCGCCGGGTCGGCGGCGCACCACCCGGACGCCGCGAACCTGCCGTCGTCCTACTCGTTCGACTACCTCTACCCGCCCGCGAGTCGCACGCAGACCGTGTACGACGAGACCGTTAAGGTGAGTTGAGTGCCGTTATATTGTGTGTTTTGTGGATTCGTCTACACGTAAGCGACCACGAGAGAGCGAGAGAGAAAGAGAGAGACGATGGCTCGATGGGAGTCCCACTTCTTTCCCCGTATCCATAGATACATACAGGAGATATGGCTGCGCGATGGATGAGTGGATGACTCACCGTTATGTGTGTAAAAAGGATGCGATCTCGGCGGCGATGGAGGGCTACCACTCGTCGGTGTTCCTCTACGGACAGACTGGCACGGGCAAGACGTACACGATGCAGGTTCGTTTGTTGCAATTAGGTTTTAGACTTCAGTGGAAGAAGGACACGTGGCTCAAGTTTGTGTGCGTGTGTTGTAACAGGGAAGCAAGAACGACTCGGGCATCGTGCAGCTGAGCGTCAAGGACATCTTCAGCCACATTGCGCGCCACCCGGAGATGGAGTTCCTACTGCGCTTCTCGTACTTGGAGATCTACAACGAGCGCATCTACGACCTGCTCGCGGCCGGCACCAAGTCGGAGGTCAAGATCTTCGACGTCAGCCGCAACTCAAGCAGCGGTGGCAACAACACACACAGCAGCAGCGGCGGCGGCGGCGGCGGCAACAGCATGAACAGTAGTGGCAGCGGCAACTCGCGGGATTCGGCGGCGGTCAAGGACGTGATCATCAAGGGGCTGCGAGAAGAGATCGTCGTGACCATGGAGCACGTGCTCTCGCTCGTCGAAGTTGGCAACCTGCACCGCCACATGGCGACGACCGAGTCGAACGACCAGTCGTCGCGGTCGCACGTCATTTTCAGAATGGTACGCAGAATCATGAATATCAATCTTCACGTTGCCCACAATGTTGAGTCTCACTTTGATCGCTTTGTATTTTGTCCAGGTGATCGAGAGCCAAACCAAGCGCACGCGAGATCGCTCGTCGAGCCCAAACGCCCAAGTTCACTCTGCGACGCTGAACCTCATTGACCTCGCAGGCTCGGAGAGCGTTCGGCTCGCGAACACAACAGGGCAGCACTTGGAAGAGGGCAAGTACATCAACCGCAGCCTTCTGACGCTCGGCCACATCATCTGGAAGCTGAGCCGCGAACGCCAGGGTAGCAAGCACACGTCGTCCAGACAGCCGCACTCGACGAATCATTTGCCGTACCGCAACTCGAAGCTGACGCGGATTCTGCAGCCATCATTGGGCGGTCAAGCGCAGATCGCAGTGGTCTGCACCGTTGCGCCGTCAGTCGAATGCTTGGCAGAAACACACAACACGCTTAAGTTTGCAAGTCGCGCGCGAAGACTTCGGAATCGAGCTTCAGTGAATGAGACCAATGGCGAATCGGTGCTACTGCGGAAATACCGCGCACGAATTCGAGAGCTTGAGGAGCAGCTTGATAGCCTGCAGAAGCGGAAGTCGAGCGCGAGTTTTGGTCCGAAAGGTGCAACGCAAGCGAACGTGAACCTCTCGACGATCGAAGAGCGCCAGATGGAGCTCAAGTTCGCGATCAACAACATCAACCGCGTGATCCTAAACTCGGGTGCCCAGCAAATGAATGACGCGTCTACCGTTGCTGCAACCCCACCAATTTCTTCCGGGAGCACGAGCACGAGCAACAGTCGTCAGATGCGCGATCGCCCACGTCCTCCCGAGATCCGAACACAAGCTGAACAGTCTGTGCCAGCAGCTGCACGGGACGGTGAAAACAACGAAGATGAGGGTGATGACGAGTATGATGAAGAAGGTGGAAACAGCCGATCGAACTCGAACCGCACACTGATAGGAAGTGGCGGCAGTCGAGCAAGCACCAAGACGTTGCCTCTGTCGTCTTCGTCGTCGCTACCGACGACAGACGGTGGTGACTTTGAGCCAAAAGATATCATCGAAGAAGAGCCAGAGGATGAAGACCGAGCAGCGTCGCGGACGTTCGGTCCAGGGACATCGCAGCAGCAGCAACAGCAGCGTGCTTCACTAACGACGATGCTGAAGTCAAAGTACATGGACGAACTGATCCGAATGGACCAGCGAGCTGGACGATGGAGTCTGCGTCCAAACGAAGAGATTCAGCCTCAGAAAGAGCTCTTGAAGGAGTTTGTGCGCGGTCTGGAGATCGCGGAAGCCGAGCAAGAGACGCGTATGAGCAAGATCGAGGAGCTCGAGCTGGAGAATCGACAGCTGCGACAGATTCTGCAGTCGCGCGAAGAAGAACTGATGAGCCTCAAGAATATTCGACCCGAAGACGAGACCTTCTAGGCGATGGGTCTTTCTACCCAGTGCGTGAAGCCTATCACGAAGGAACTCCGATTTATGAGCAAGGTGCGTGGAGAAGCGGAGGCGAACCATTCCCCAGCGAGCGACCAAGGGATTTTCTGCATCTCGATGGAAGTGCGTGCCTTTTATCGAAATCCTTTCCTGTCCCGACTGCGAAATTGAAATAAAGTACTAAAGTTGTAAATAAAGCGCGTGAGTTGTTATGAACGTGAGCGTTTGCAGCCAACGCACAATCACAAAGGCTTCGAGATGGACGAAGGTGAAGGTTGTTCTTTGCCCATTTTGACCGCTGCAGCCTGCAACTCGAGCGAGCGGCGCTCAGGGTGTTGTACCCGATGTTGAACACCGAGGTGAGTGCTGGTTCTCGAATGAACGTCTCACCTTGATCCCCACGCAAGTCGGTTCGGTAGAGCTCATAATTGGGCATCCCGACGACGGACCAAGACAACGATGAGCTCCACGACTGGTTCGCCGCTGCAGCAGAGCACCACCACTCCAGCAGCATACGCTCTGGCGCCATTGTCAGTTCAGAAACCAGCAGCGCCCCCTCCGCCTCTCACGAGCGTCGACGCTGCTGTCCGTCTTGGCCAAAGAGACCAGAATGAAGAGTTCGCGAGCGGGAGACGCAGGGTCGGGTCGCTGCCGCACGCCGTCGCGACCATCAGCGCCTTTGTGGACTATGGCTGTGATCCGTACTGGACCATCTCACGAGCATGTGAGCGAAACCTCCCGTCGCTGCTGCCGCGCCTCGCCAGCCGTGAACCCATCAACTTGAACGTGCACTACCGAGCATACCTCTCCACCAAGGGACTCGTGCACGCGATCGAGAACGACAACGTGGAGATGGTCCAGTGGCTCTGCTGCGAGTACAGCCCGACGGCGTTTGTGTGGACAGCGATCGAAGAAGCTGCCGTTCAAGGGAGACTGGCGATTCTGGAGTGGCTGGCGGATCGCTATGCGTACGTGCACTGGAGCTCGGATGTGATGAACCGTGTCGCGAAGAGCGGCCACGTCAAGGTACTCGAGTGGCTCGAGACCCAGCCGAGGGTTGAAGGATGCTCAGCTCAAGCCATGGCGTATGCGATCCAGAATGAAGACTTGCCAGTGGTGGCGTGGCTCCACGAGCATTACCCTCAGCTTCTTGTCGGCTGTCCTCGTTCGCTCGCAGTTGAGAGCGGAAACCTCCAGCTCGCCAAGCACTTGTATGAGCTCGGCTCTGGGTATGATCCTGACTACCAATTTGCTCGCTTTGGCATCGATGCCGCAGCGAAGAGCGGAGACCTCGACATGGTAAAGTGGGTGCACTCGCTTCCAGGAACGGGCGGGTCGACCGCTGCACTGACCTTCGCAGCGTACAATGGAGACCTGGAGATGGTGAAATGGCTGCATGCGAATCGCAACGACACTGTTCTCACAAAGTTTGAAGCGATAGTGAGTATAGCGTCGGGGTATTCGAGTTTACTGGACGAGGTCTTCGTTTGCAGAATGGTTTGCTCTTATCAACTCACCACGCTTGTTTTTCGCTTAGAGAGCACTGAAGTCGCCGTGCGTCGACTCTCACCTTTCGCTCATGCAGCTGCGCGAGACTCGCATGCTCGCTTCCCTGCACTATGAGCTCCTCGAGAGCATCTCCGCCGATTTTGTCTGGATACACCTCGCACAGCCACCGGAAAAGCTCGAACGCTGGAACACGGATCGCATTTCCCACACCATGTCTCAAGCGCTCACGTTGTGGAGCGCGCTCGCAAATCTCACACCTTGGCTCGTGTTTGAGTACAACTCTCACTGCGGCGCGTATGAAGCGGCAGCACCAGCTCAAGGTTTCCCTTCGCAACAGTACTGCTTATTGCTCACGAGGTGCATCCTTCGCTCCGATTCCCGTGCAGCCACTTGACCATGCCGAGGTGGTTGTACGGAGCAGTCTCATCCATCCCAGACGTCTCGTTGCCCGGAATGCCCCTTCGAAGCGACGATCTCGGAGGTATTCTGGCACGATTCTTCAGACAAATTCGCATCCAGCTGCTCGATGCCATGCAACTCACCGGACTTCGCAGCAACATTGATCGCATGCGACGTGCACTCCTTTCGTGCCTGGCAATCAGTTTATGGAGCTCGAGGTACTTCGAGCCCTCTGAGTGGCTCTCCCTGATCAACGCCAGCATGCACGCGTTCCTCTGCACCCTGACTCAGTAGCTCTCCTGTGCACTATCCCATTCTGGGCAGTACGTCCGGTGGAGCCTTTCGGCGACCACCACACTATCACTCATCATCGCGAACTCGAGTCTTTGAAAGTTTGACCCACTCTCATTTGAACATTAGTCAACATATTAACGAGACTCGCGTACCGCACAACAGCCGGCATTTGCTCGCTTCGCAGACGTGGAGGATCGTTCAGGAAGAGTCGAAAGCCATGAAGTAGCTGCTCTCCTGAGCAACGAGCGACAGCGTCTCTGTGAAGACCTGGCGACACACGTTCAGCGTCGTCGTGAGCAGCGGCAGTAGTCGCGAATGCATGGAGGTCCAAAATCCTGCATCTCGCCCTAGATCCGTAAATCTGGATACGTCTCGCACAGCCACTGGAAAATCTCGAAATGCTGGAACTGGATCGCAATTTCCACAGCCTGACTCGTGCAGCCCTCCTTCCGGTGCGCGTGCAGCCACAGCACCAGCTCAAAGTTCTCCATTGCAACAGCATTGTCCATCGCGTTCGTTGTGCAACCTTCACTTCGATTCTCGTGCAGCCACCTCACCATTTCCAACGAGCTCGCGCTGTCCATCGCCATTGTGGTGCAGCCTTCAGTGCGGTTCTCGTGCAGCCACTGGACCACCTCGAGGCGATTGCTCGCTGCAGCATCATCCATCGCTCGTGCCGTGCAGCCTTCACGCCGATTCTCATGAAGCCACTTGACGACGTCAAGGCGATTCGCCACAGCAGCAGCTTCCATCACGGAAGTGGTGAAGCCTGGAAAACGATTCTCGTGCAGCCACGCTACCACGTGCACGTGTCCAAGTGCAGCGGCGTTCCGGACTGTAGATCGAAGGCATCCTTCCCAGCGATTCGCATGGAGCCACTCGACAACGCGTAGGTGACCGTAACTGGCAGCGCCGTCCATGGCGTGTGGCGTGCAGCCCTCTTTCCGATTCTCGTGCAGCCACTTGACGATCTCCAGGTGTCCGGTTGCCGCAGCCCAATCCATGGCGTTGGCAGTGCAGCCCCCAACTTGGTTCTCATGAAACCACAGCAGCATCTCCAAAGACCCACTCTTTGCAGCATAATCCATCGCGGTTGTACTCCATTCAGTGTTAGTGTCTCCAGTCGCGTAGAGCCACTTGACGATCTCAAAGTGTCCGTGCGACGCCGCAATGTCCATTGTGCTGCTGGTGATCTCCACATTGGGCAATGAATGAACCCACCGGACCATCGCTATGCTCCCAGTCGCTGCTGCAATTGCCAGCGCGTCGTAGCTTCGCAGATTGTAGCCATTCGTGAACAGAAAATGCGCGATCTCGACACTGCCACTCTGGATCGCATCTCGAAGCAACCCAAGAAGAGGTTCTTGGGAAGGATGGTGCTCGTGGAGCCACTGGACAGTTGCCATGTCTTCCTTCGTGATCGCCGCATTCATTAGACCACTTGGCCAGTAGTCCTCTCCATCGTTCGCGAGGTTGTCGTAGATCCACTGCACGGTCTCGAGGTGGCCGCTGACAGCCGCAAAGTCCATCAATACCGAGGACTTCTGGACGCATCCAAAGTGCGTCACGAGCCACTGCAGGATGACTGTGCGACCACACGCAGCCGCGGTCTCGGTCGTATTCCACACGAAGCCAGTCGGGCAGTACTCGCAGCAGAGCCACTGGACCATCTCCAGGTTGTCGCTCTGGATCGCGCGCGTCAGCCCATGTCGACACAGATAGGCTCGATAGTGGATACTCATATCGTCAGGCTCACGGCTGGCAAGGCGAGGCAGCATCGCCAAACAGTTGTGCTCGCATGCCCGAAGGAAGGTCCAGAAGGGCTCTCGCCCAAAGTCCAGGAACGCGCTGATCGTCGCGACGGCGTGCGGCAGCGACCCGACCTCTTCTCGTGCGCTTGGCCCTTCCCTGTTGTTTTCCGCTGTGGCTTGACGCGCCACCACAGCGACGCATGTGAGTGGCGGCAGCAGTGCTGACTTGAGCGCCAGCGCTTGTTGCTGGTGCGCGTGGCGTCCACCGTCTGCTGACGCCGTCGGGCTCATCGTGGGCAGGCGGCTTTTCCGGTTGGTCTTTGGCGACGGAGCAGAAGGAAAAGCAACCCACGCGAGTCAACCCATCAGGCAAATAATTATCTGTGCATTTTGATAACATTCATAAAGCCAACTCAACGTCGAGGACTTTTGGAGACCGACCAAGAGTTTGACAACGACTTGCAGCTTGCTGTCGGAGTTGCACCCCTGCTCCAGATCCGTGAGCTATTCGTGATGATGCTGAAGTGCTGCGAGATCTCAGAGCCGGAAGCGCCGCTTGAGAAGTACATCATGGTGAAGACTTCATGCATTTTGTCAACGAACACCGCTGTGGGTCTCCTTAATGGAACGCGGCTCTATGTGGACGAATTCTTTCCAACGATGCTTCAGATTACGATCATCAGTCACGATGCGTACTCCGGGAAGCGCCGCATTTCCCCTCGGATGGTGTTGTATCCGTCCCAGAGCACGTTGCCGTTCAGCTTCAAGCGTCTGCAGTTCCCCTTTCGACTCGCCTTTGTAATGACGGTCAACAAGGCACACGGACACGTGCTGGATGTCGTTGGCCTGTACCTTCCAAGTCCGCTCTTCGCTCACGGTCAAGTGTACGTCGCGCTATCAAGGACTCCTTCCTTCCTGGCAGGGATCATTTCCTGCGACGGAGATGATCAAACAGAGATCCTATTGGTGGCGAGTGTAGTGTGCTCAAACGTCAATTGTTATGCTGTTACCATGCAAGGCACCGCAGAGCGATGCGACTCCTGCAGCTTCCAAGGCCCTCACCAAAAGCGAACACCTCTGAGAAAGACACGCAAGCCGAACGAGAGAGCTCACGTGCTCAGTCGCCATCACACTGCTCGACTCCACTAAAGCGCCTACGCGCTCACCACCTCCTTGTAGATGTCGCTGGCGTTGGGGGCTGGACCAACCTTTGCGACCGCCGCCTCGACGCCCGCGCGGTAGTTCTTGTCAATAATGCCCAGCTGCGCCAGGTACGCGTCCTTGATTTCAGCGCGACAGAAGCGCAGGAAGTACGCCGTGTTGCGGTGCAGGTTCGTGCGGCCGTCGTCGTCCAGCGACGTCGTGTAGAACTCGCGCACCTGGTCGTACTCCGAGTCCTGTCCCTCATGGCGGCTCGACGGGCCGCGCGAGAGCGTGCTGACCATGTTCACCGCGAGATAATCCGCGTCCGGCGAGGTCTTCTGACGGTTCGAGTCGCGCGTGGCCGCGTACGGACACAAGCCGACGCCGTTCGAGTCCGCGCGACCGACGCCATCGCGGCTCTGTGGGCTGCAGAACTTGGCCATGAACGGACAGTTGACTGGGATCTGGTGGTGGTTCACACCCAGACGGTGGTACTGCGCGTCGCGGTAGAAGAACATGCGCCAGTTGAGGAGCAAATCTGGGCTCGGCTCGATACCTGGCACCAGATTGCCCGGGCTGAACGCCGCTTGCTCCACGTCGCGGTGGTAGTTCTCCGGGTTCTTGTTGAGCACGAGCATGCCGAGCTGGTGCAGCGGGAAGTCGTGGTGCGACCAGACCTTCGTCACATCAAACGGGTCGTACGAGGTCTTCTTGGACTCCTCCTCGGTCATGATCTGCACGTGCACGGTCCACTTGGCCTCGTTGCCATTCTGGATGTGCTCCCAGAGGTCGCGCTTGGCAAAGTCCGGGTCCATGCCGCACATCTTCTGCGCCTGCTCGAACGTAAAGTTCTTCTTGCCGACCTCGGGCACGTAGTGGTACTTGACGTACACGTACTCGCTGTTTGCGTTCACCCACTTGAACGTGTGGCAGCCAAAGCCGTCCATGAAGCGCCAGCCCACGGGCGTGGCCGAGTCCGAGAAGAACATCGCGCCGGCGTGCATCGACTCCGGGTTCGCGGCCAAGAAGTCGATCGTGGCCTCGAGGTCCAGCAGGAAGTTCTCCGGGTTGCGCTGCTGCGAGCGGATCACGTCGGGGCCTTTCATCGGGTCGCGCACGAAGAAGATCGGCCAGTTGAGACCGACAATGTCGTAGTTGCCGTCCTCGGTGTAGTACTTGACCGCAAAGCCGCGCGGGTTGCGGCCCGAATCCGGGAACTCCTTGCCGAACGTCACGGTGCTGAAGCGCGTGAACACGGGCGTCTGCTTGCCGACCTTGCTCAGGAACTTGGCCTTCGTGAACTTGGTCAAGTCGTGTGTGACTTCAAAGTATCCGAAGGCGCCCGAGCCGGCCGGGTGCACCATGCGCTCGAGGGTCTTGGCGCGGTTGAACGTCTGCTGCTTCTCAAAGAGCGTCGAGTCCGAGGACACGGGGCGGCCGTCGATCTGCAGCGCGTGCGTGACGCTGGGCAGCGGGTGGCCGAACGCCGACGTGATCACGCTTTTCGAGTCTTGGACCGGCGGCGTGAGTCCCGTCATGCGCGACATCGTGTTGGCCACCGCAGGCATCACCTGGCCGACCATGGCCGAGATCCCGCCGCTCTTTTTCGAGTCGCCGTCCGTGGGGGTGACCCCCGTCATGCGCGCCATCACTGCAGCTGGGTGTTCCATAGTGAAGTTGGTTGGGCTCGTTGTGGATCTTCTCGTTCTCCGTGTGTGTGTGTGGCAAAAGCTCGAATGAGAGGACCGACGGAACGAACGAGCAGCGAGGTCTCGCTTGGGACCTTTTCTGGGCCAACGGGCATCGAAGGAAGGTCTGGCAGTTGGAGGGCCAAGAAATGGAATTCGCGCTGTTGTCAACGCTCACAAGAGTGGAAATCTCGCGCTGTTTGTCCGAGGGGGTCTCAGGCCAAGTGTCATGACAAGAAGGACGAGGAGGACGTCGACTGATGCTGAGAATTCGCAACGATTCTTCGTTCATGGAATACCTCCAACCGTCGAGCAGCGAGCAGCCACAACCAGCAAAGTTAAAGGGAGCCACAACAGCCATTGATTAACCTCCAGTCGTTCACAGGGGGCATTGCACACCATCTGATAAGAAGTGACCAACCAGGTCCTGATACAAGAGTCCGATGCTTAGATCTCGTTGGCGACCTTGCCGGCCGAGTTGAGGTAGATGAGGTCCTTGAAGCCGCAGTCGCCGCGGTCGCCCTCCTTCCCATTGCCGTCGCTGCTCGTGAACCCAAACGCGCAGCGACACATGCCCGTCGCGTGGTTGCACAGCCCTCGGTTCGAGCACACGGCGTTCTCCTTGGTGCCGCGTCTCGAGTTCCCCAGTCCGTCCGTGTTGATCGTCATCACCAACGCACCGTCGATGATCCACCGCAAAGGGGGCAGGTCGCCAAAGTCATTGAGGAACTCGACGCGAATGATGTTCGTACCCGTGGGCGTGCACGCTGAGAGCCCGTTGCTGAAGCTCACGGCGACGTCACCGATCGTCGCGAGTCCCGAGAGCGCGGCTTGGAGGTTTGCAACACTGACAGAGAACGGGAGCTGCGCCGTCACGGCGTCGCGGAACTTGAGGCTGAGGAAGCCCGACGTGCCAGTGCAGATGAGCTCCTGGACCTCGCTGCTCTGTACAGTGCCGTCCGGGTTGTACACAGTCATGGGGTCGTCGCCGGTGGGACAGGACTGCTTGGCACAATCGTGGCCCTCCCAGCCAGCGCTGCATAGACAGCCGGTCACCATATCGTAGTCCCAGGTCTGTAAATCATTGCCATAGTGAGGAATCCCAGCCAAGTTTCTAACTAGCCAACGTATTGAACATGAGACGGTGGGTCGCACCTCTTTCTTGTTGGGCACGGCACCGTACGTGTACCCCGCGAGCTCGCCGTTGAGCGTCGCCCGCTTGCCGAGATCCTCCATCGTGTAGCACGTGCCGTGGCCGCTGCAGTCGTTCGGGCAGGTCACTACAACATCCATGTGAGACTCCGGGCTCAGCACAAACAGATACATGAGTAAGGCGTACTTCGATTGCAGGCGGCGCCGGTGAAGCCGCTCAGACAGATGCAATCGCCCTTGAGGCGATCGCACGCTCCGGCGTTCGAGCACTCGACGAGCTGATGGGCAACATCGTCTGAAATGGGCAGATCGAACCACGCCTTGCCCTTCGGGCACAGTCCTACAGCACGTTAACAATGCGTAAGACAAACCTGAACAAACCTCCATCCATTCAAACCTAGGCTCAGGTTTTTCAAACAGCACTCACGCTCGTTGCAGTCGCCGCCGGTGAACCCTTCGTTGCAGATACAGTCGTACGTTGGCGGGCCTCGACACGTGCCCTGTCCGCTACAGGCGATCTCGCCGGGGCAGCTCGTCACCGTCAGCTTCACGAAGCCGCAATCGCCTCGCTGGCCGATTTTCGCGAGCCCGTTGCTCGAGAAGTAGTTGCTGTAGCAGCCGCAGATGCCGCTCGTGCGGTCGCAGAGGCCCCTCCGCGAGCACGCCAGGTTCTCCTTCGTGCCCTGCACCACGGTCGAGAACGTCAGCGTCGGAACGTTCGGCGCGTTCTGCGTCAGACCCGAGCCATCGCCGTAGAGGTTCGGGAGACTAGGAAGAGGGAGTGAAGCCACAGCACACAGTAAGTAAACGAGAGTGTTGGACGCCCAACATGCTCAATACGGTCAGTGCGCAGAGTCGCCACGCACTCGCCAAAGTCCTGCGTGAACTCGATGCTGATATCGTTGCCGATCGCCGTGCACGCGACGATCGTGATGCCACTGAAGGTGACCGTCGCGGCGTTGATCGAGGGCATCGCGACGAGCTTCGCACGCACGGTGGAGGGCGAATCGCTTGCGAGGATCGGCTCGGTCGTGTAGCCTCGGAACGTGAGCGTGAAGCTCCCTCCCTACGAAGCGGATGATGTATAGTACAGTGAGCAAATAGAAGCCATCCTCGTGGAGTATGAAGCCTCAGTACCGTAGCCTTGCAGTTCACGCGCTGCTTTTCGTTCCGCTGGATACCCGAGGGGTCCTGGATCGTGCCTGTGAGCGGGTCATCTCCGAACGGACAGATCCCTAGATCATTTGCACAGAACCACCGTTAGACTCCTACGACCTACGGAACAAGACGAAGGTGAGCCAAATGCGTACTCTCCGTGCAGGACGGCCCCGAGTAGCCCGGGTCGCACAGGCAGCCGTAGATCTTGCTGCTGTCCCAGTTGTTCGAGTAGATGAAGAGGCCACCAAGCCCCGGGTCCTTGCTCCGCGCGTACCGGCGCATCGATATGCACCGTCCGTGGCCGTTGCAGTTGCAGGTCACTGCATACAGATGCACGACACACGACAATCAATGACAAGCTATGCCAGCAATCCTACACCGGACGTGATCCATACAGAAGACACTCACTTCGCTCGCACGCCGCGCCAGTGAACCCAGGATCGCACGTACAGGTACCCGTGTCAGCGCCACACGTGCCTCGGTTCGAGCACTCGGCGAGGCTGTGGCCGTTGTCCACGCCGACCACCTGGTCCACCCAGGCTAGCCCCATTGGACAGCGCGCAATGGAGCAATCCGCACCAGTCCACGTGTTCGGACACGAGCACACGCCCTGGAAGAGGCACATGCCTCGCGTGGAGCAGAAGTTCGGGCATGTGTAGCCCTGGACAAGCTCTGGGGTGATTAGCAGCAGGGCTAGCGCAGGCACCGACAGCATAGCAAGCGTCCCAGTTCGTAGTCGGATTGGTCGCTTCATGTTGCCGATCTAGGATGACCGACGAGTGGCGCTTGTCTTGGCCAGCACGCGAGCAAAATGGGGCTGAATTCGTGGTCGCAAGACGCGAAACCCCTCCCCCCGCCAGATGAATGCTCAACTGCTCCTATAATTGTTTGCATGTGGTTTCAGTGTTGCAGAGGCATGGGCCTTGTTGAGCGACGAAGAAAACTGGGGAACAGAAGGCTCAATCAATACTGTGAGTGGCAAGAAGAGTCGATGCTGCAGGACGGCGTGTGCTGAACGCGAGGCTCTCGGATGGCAATCTGGAGATGGTCCAGTGGCTGCATGAGAACCGAACGGAGGGCTGCAGTGACAGAGCGATGGGTTTCGCCGCCGCCCACGACTCGTTCGAGATCCTATTGCTCTTTTTACGAAATCCCCTGTCGATCAAGTGCACAGAGAAGACGGCCGTGAAT
>JAASFQ010000300.1:0-29587 GCA_023333845.1 Globisporangium polare | reverse complement strand
CACCACGTTCTCAAACACAGCGGTGAACGGAGGGCGGAGATGCGAAGCACCAAAGAGCTTGATCACGTGCGGGTGGCTCAGCGAGAACCACCTGTCGACCTCGACGACAAATAACTCTGATGGCATTTGGAGCTGGCGCACCGTGACAACGGAGCTCAGCCACTTGCCTCGCAGCAATACCTTGGAGTGGTTTGCTGCTACGGGTACTGCTCGGTCCAAGTCGAGCTCGTGGTCGGGAAGAAACCACAGTGGAGGATCTTCGAGACTGAGGCTTGAGCTCCGGAGTGCAGAATCGTAGGCGATGTTCAGCAGCTTCAGTAATGCTGCACTGCACTGATCGCTTCGAACACGCAGCTCGTTCTGGAGCAGCGAGATCGCCTCAACCTGGTCTAAGTCGTCCTCGAAGCTCTGTGAGTCAAGGCTGGCGTCGCTAAGAGCGCTCAGGAATGTCTCGAGCAAACTGACGCCGTAGCTTTCCCACATCAGTCGCCAGTCACTGCCAGCCACATCGAAATCGACAAACTCAGCTTCTCGCAGGAGGTAATCAATCTCCGCATGGACGTCTTCAAGGCTGTTTACGACGCCCCGAGACATGACGAGACGCGTGAAGATGCTCTTTGTCTCGCACTTCACGAGAAGTTTGATGAAGCGCGCCAAGATCATTAGGAACTGCTGGAAGGCGCTCTTGGACGAGCTTCCATCGTTCTCAAAGTGGGAGTAGATGCTGCGCAGGCGATCGGAGACACTGGTCCATATCGCCTTAAACTCGTGCGTTCGCAGACTCAGTAGGTTCAAACCTTGGAGTGTCGAAGGAATCAGCGATGTTGGAAGACTCGCACTTTCGTGTCGTGCCGCGAATCCGATCTCAGTGAGCAGTGCGATCGTTTCCCAGTGGCCACGTTGAGCAGCAGCTGCGAAAAGCGTCTCGCCGATTGCCGTGCACACATGGACCGATGCACCAGCTTGGATGAGGGTTTTCACGATATCGAAGTGTCCAGCACTTGCTGCGAACATCACTGCAGTGGCTCCAAACGAAGTCGTCGCATCCAAAGAGACGGATGTGGTGAGTAGATGCTCGACCACTAGCGCCTGCCCACTCGCACATGCCCACATCAGCGGTGTGACATCACCGATCGCGTCGTCTTGTAGCTTCACATCGTGCATCAACAGCTCCTTGATCACGGCAGTGTGCCCATTTACACACGCCATTGTAAGCGCTGTCGCGCCATCACGGATGGTCACATCAATTCTTGCTTCGTGGAGAAGAAGCAGCTTCGCGATATCAATGTGACCTGCTTGACAAGCCAGCATCAGCGCGGTTGTTCCGTCGAGTTTGGCCCCATTGACGCTTACGCCCTTCTTTAGCAATAGCTCTGCGACACCGCAGTGACCAGATTGGCAAGCTAACATCAGTGCAGTCACGTCACTCGGCCCAGTCAGATCCGCGTCTGCGCCGAAGTCCAGCAGCAGCTCCGTCACTCCAGCGCGACCATTCGAGCATGCATACATCAGCGCGGTATAGCCAGCAGCGTTCTTCGAGTCGACGCTCGCGCCGTGCATCAGCAGCAACTTAGCCACGTCGATGTGGTCAACTTGACAAGTCCAAATCAGCGCAGTCGTTCCGTTGTCTCGGGTCGCATCCACACTCGCACCATGCTTTAGCAGAAGCTCCGCCGCATCAAGACGGCCGTTCTCGCAGGCTGACATCAGGGGAGTAGTGCCGGTGTTGTCTGCGAGGTCCACGCTCGCACCGTGCTCCAAGAGTAGCTCAGCAATGGTAGTGTGGCCTTCTTGGCACGCCGCCATCAAAGCAGGCACCCCTTCGATCGTGGTCTGGTTCACACTCGCTCCATTCTCCATCAACAGCTCAACCACTTTAGCATAGCAGTTCAGGCTCGCCAACATCAGCGCCGTCACTCCATCACGTCGCCGGGCGATATTCGAATGCGCTTGATGCTTCAGCAGCAACCAGACAACAGCAATCTGTCCGTTCTCGCACGCCATCATCAGCGCTGTTGTTCCGTCGTGTCTGGTCTGATCCACGTTCGCTCCGTGGTTCAGCAGCATTTCAGCCATGCCGGTGTAGCCGTACTCGCAGGCCCACATCAGTGGGGTAGTGCCGTCACCTTCGCCCATCGAGACGGCCCCACCAGACTTCACCAGCAGCGCACTCAGGTCGTCGTGGCCATTCTTACACGCCAGGATCAGCGCAGTCACTCCGTTCGCTCCCGTTGCGTCCGTGCTCGCGTTGGACTTCAAGAGGACCTTCGCCACGCTGACATGACCACTTTGGCACGCCCACATCAGCGCAGAATTGCCGCTATCATCGGCCATGTCGGCGTGCGCACCATGCTTCAGCAGCAGCTCAGCCACTTCGGCGCGGCCTTGCTTACATGCCAACATCAGCGCAGTCTCTCCGGCGAGTCGGGTTGAATTCGCGTTCGCTCCATTCTTCAGCAACAGCTCAGCGATCGCAGTGTGGCCACTCGAGCACGCCGACATAAGAGCAGTGGAGCCGTGGAACGTGGCCATGTCCACACGCGCATCGTGACTCAGCAGCAGTCTCGTCACAGCAATGTGACCTTGATCACACGCCATCATCAGCGCGGTCGCTCCGTCAGGCCTGGTCATGTTCACCCTCGCGGAATGCCTCAGCAGCAGACGAGTGGCACCAGTGTGACCAGCTTGACATGCCGCCATCAGCGCTGTCACGCCATTCGGGTCGCTCATGTCCACGGCCGCGCCATGCTTCAAGAGTACTTCCACCGCGGCAGTGTGGCCTTCGGAGCACGCCAGCATCAGAGCAGTGCAGCCTTCCATGTTCTTCGCGTCCACGACTGCACCATGCTCCACCAGCAGTCCGGCCACGTCGGTGTGGCCATTGTGGCACGCCATCATAAGCGCACTGAAACCCGTGGGCGTGATCACATTTGCGTTTCGGACGTAGTACAGCAGCTGCCGCACAAGGTCCGCGCCGCCGCGCTCCGACGAGACCAGCAGCAGCATGGCCAAGTCGTCCGGGCTCATAGCTTCCAGTTGGCTGTGGCTTGCTGGGCCTGGTGGTGGACGTTGAAGGGGTTCATTTGCTCCACGCACGTTCGGGCTCGCGGGTTGTTGCTTGCTCATAGTCGGTGCTTTCAGCGGCGTTGGGTTGCTTTCTTCTCCTTCTGGTCTTCTCGGTCGCAGGAGAATTGAAGAATGCCAGGCTTCTCTCGCGGATTTCGATTGAAGGCTCGTGTTCCGTGGATTGTGCTCACGCTGAGCCACAGGAATTGCTTTGGAGCCCATCCTTCTCGTTTAGAAGCGTGGAGTTGAAGGAGACGATGGCCCAATGGGTACAAACATGTTTCTGCATCAAGTGCCCCTTCCAAAGAAAAGAAGCGAGTGAGCCACCTCGAGAGCTTCGTTGTTGCTCGTAGTTCCACCCAACACCGCGCGCGTTCGACTGACTGTCCTGGAACTCCTTTCGACTGTCTGCGATCGCGCTCCTGCCGCCCTATACGGAAGGATCCTCCTTCACCACTCGACGTGGTGTCGAGATGTCAGCCGCGTTCGATCAGTTGATCTGCGTCAGACTGAGGCAGCAGCAGCGCTTGTTCGGCTGCTAACGCACAACGCCGTGAGCAGGACCACCGTCGTCATCTACACGACGAAGGGCAGCGCGCAAAGGACCACGCTCCGAGGGCGGCGTTGGTGTCTGCGAGCGAGCGCCGCCTTCCACGCAGTCTCGTCGACAGATGTGATGGGACGCGTGCCAGTCAGCTTGCGGAACCACACCGTCGAGTTTTACGCAGGTCCATTCTCCAATTCCATTGGCTGAAACCAAACGCTAGCCTTCTCTCATTGGTGGGAAAACGAACATGAAGAAAAACTGTTGAAATACTGAGACACGCCTGTCAAATACACTCGCACGGTTGCTGGTCACCATTTCCGAATTTGACACGCAGCAGCACCAAGCGAGCCAAGCCAAGCCCAGTTCGAAGCACTCCATCATGTCGGCCTTCACGCTCGAGAAGCTCGTGGAGATCTTCGCGCCCACCAGCGCACCCGTGGAGCAGCTCGCTGCAGACGCCAAGAGCCAGACGTTCGTCGCGTTCACGTTCGACTCGGCGCAGGAGTACGCGGCCAAGCCGTTCATCACGCCGCTGCTCTTCCTCTTCCGCGGCCGCTCCGACCTGGTGCGCCGCAGTATTAGTGTGTATGGCTGTGTACGTGGGTGTATGGCTAACGTGACGCTGTGCTCTGTATGGCTGTGTAAATGTGTATGTGTAGGTGCTGCTGCAAACGTCCGAGACCGACGCACCCCCGAGCCTGTCGGTGTTCAAGGACGGTGCCAAGGCGGTCACGGTGACCGCCGAGGGCGAGCTCAAGGACCGCATCACCGCGCTACTCGCTGTCGTCGGCTGGAGCCCTGGTAAGTGCGCTTGTCTAGAATGACTCGTGCTTGATACAAAGCGCTGTGCTAACGCCTCTCGTATTGCTTTGCCCACACAGACTGCCCCGGCGAGGAGCAGCTGCCCAACTTCCTCGCGCCCGTGGACTACAAGGAGCTGCTCGGCGACGTGGACGCGTTCACGACGGGCCAGCGAGACTTCATCGCGAACGGCGCGAACGTCGCGGCCATCATCTGGAACGCGTTCGTGGCGGCGCAGCGACCGGTCAACTGGGCGGGCTTTTACTTCATCCGTCCGCTGGTCAACCCCAAGGAGACCGACCACGAGCGCATTCTGATCCTGGGGCCTTTTGTGGGCAAGCCTGCGTGCTCCCGTATCCGCCTGCAGAACGGCGTGTGCGGTGCCGCGGCCCGGACTAAGACCGTGCAGCGCATCGCCGACGTGCACCAGTTCGAGGGCCACATCGCCTGCGACGGCGCGTCCGAGTCCGAGATCGTCGTGCCCGTGTTCAATGCTGATGGTGACGTCGTCGCGGTCATCGATCTCGACTGCCCCAAGCAGAACGGGTTCTCCGTGGAGGACGAGCGCCACCTCATCGAGGTCGCGCGCCTCATCTCGGAGCGCAGCGACTGGCTCAACCTCACGCTCCCGTACACCCAGTAGACATACCGTATGACAGAGTCCAAGCCTAGGTCTCAGGTCTCAGATCCCCAGGTATCCATAGTGAGCCAGCCACCTCCGCTCTCTGTACGATTTCCGAGTCATTTTGTATGCAGGAAATCCTGCACGGAGTGGTAACAACCAGGCAATCTCGTAGAGCAACACCACCTCACATTGTCTCGTTAACGGCCTCATACTCATGCGAATCTCTCTATTGTAATAAGTCACCTCCTGTATGGCTTTGCCGGGGGCTTCTTGCCTGTTGGCATGACACCGCTGCCTCGCTTCGCCGGGTGCTTGAGCTCAAATTGCTGCACCTGGTGCAGAATTTCCGAGACAGATCGGCTGAGACTACTCTTATCGATGAGTCCTGTGCTGCCATTACTACCAGCGCTCTGCGGTCGGAAGCCCATCTGGTTCTGGCTCTGACTCTGACCGAGTCGCTCTTGCTGCTGCATGAGCGACTTGCGACCTTTCCGGAGCACGTGGACAACGTCGTACACTGGCGAAGGGGACGAGACCGTTGAGAAGTCCTGGGTGGTGGTTGTATGAGTAGCGTATGAGGTTGATGAGACGGCAGAGTAGGCGCTGGTCGTGGAGCTGGACTGCGAGAGTCGAAGCGTTACGCGCGCCTCTTCGTCCTCGCGTCGGCGGCGGATGAGTTGCAGCTTGCGCGAGCTCAAGCGCAGCATGAGCTCCAGGTCTTCCGTGCGGATGTCGGCGTCAAACTTAATGTGTGAACAGCAACAAGCCAGCACATGCGAAGTGGTTAGCGGGGTAACGTTTGGAACAGACCCCGAGAATCGCATAATACCTCTTTGATCTCCAGGCACGCTTTGCGAGTCACCGAGGTGTCTACGCCAGGGTACACCGCTGTACAAATCGTATATCAACGAGCTGGTTAGTCGAATGAGCAACCCAAGTGACGGGCTACTAGAAGAAGACCAGCAAGAGAGACTCACTGAGCTGGATGAAGCGCTGGAACTCCTTGCTGCAGCTGCGCTCGAGCGTCAGGATCTGCTCCAGCTCCTCCGAAAAGGCCTCGAGATCGTCCAGCGCCTGCTGCTTCTGCGTTTCCATTAACGCCAAACCCAAATGCGCACTGTCATGTGGCTCTCTTCCGTCAAGCGCTTGGCTCTCGAACGCCTGGTTGGAGAACGAAAGCTTGACGTGCTCGAAGAACGAGCCGATCGACGTGGCCAGCTGCCGCGATGTGAGTTCCTGTTACATAAGCAACAATGTTAGGCATTGTCGGTTGTTGTGGTGCTCAACATTATGAAATAACAATGCTGTGAACGTACGTCGAGTAGTGAGCTAGACTTCTGGATCACTCGCTTCATAGCAGCAGCTCGTGAGCCGTTGTCGAGCGTTGCCATGCAGCTCTTGAGCTCGCTTGGACTGAGCAGGTACTGCTCGGCTTCGTCTGCACTCAGGAATTGCTGGTGGTAAACACAAATAGTAAGCTATTGAGATGATCTCCGGGTCATAAACCAAAACTCCATGTTCGAGTAGCACCGTAAGTAAACGAGCCATGACGAAGCAGTACCTTTAGAACCCCGTGCCATGCGCACAGGCTTTGCTTTGGCGTGGTGCTTGACTGTGGTACCACTTGGGCTGGCGCTAAGCAGGATCGCCAGTAGCAGCCACGACCGAAGGTCTCCTGGATTTGAGTCTGTAGATCTGTCGCTGACGACGATTTGTTTCGTTCGTGGAGCTCCTGGTGAGAAGTTTGCAAGACCTGATACTGTTGCGATGGTACAAAGTGTTAGTGAACGGCAGAGTCGCCGCACAGACCCTGCGAATCAAGAACAAGTGATCCATCAATGCTCAGACGTACCTCAACATAGAGATACTCAGCCGAGCTAATGACCTGGGCTTCAGTGTTCCCTGGTAGTGAAGCTCCACCTCGCTTCACAACTCGCCTCTGCTTCCACAGACTGCCTGGGTTCTTGATGGTGCACTGGTGGACACTCGAACGTGCTGTTGACGCTGCTGTCTCATCTCGCGTGTCGTCTTCTGTGCTTGTGTGTTCATGAATTGCTGGAAACAGTGTGGAGATCGAGTCGGAAATCGTCAAGCTGATCAACCTGCTGCTGTCCTTCAGGCCGCTGTCTGTTTTTTCCTGCCGTCCACGGGCCACATACACCAGCAGAAGCTCGTGGGTTGTCTTGTTGCCGAGTGGTTTCATCACAATCGCGCGAGTCGATGAGGTCGGCACCACGACTTCTGGTTCAGTCCACGGGTTTGCGTCCACATCCACGTCGAAGTACGGCACGTAGAGACTTGAGAGGATGCCAGCGCCGAAGAGCGACGTCGGGTACCTGCAGAAAATGATAAGGACCAAAAGTCAAGTTGTTAGCAAAGCGATCGACTCGGACAGATTGGGATTTCGTCCGTAAGCCAAGACGAACGCTGACCGCACAATTGTTCGAGGAACGCGACGTCGTTTGGAGAGAGTCTGCGCAGGAACTGCTCACTGTAGTACGCTGTCTGCAGCAACTGAAGCACTGTGGCGCGCACGTAGACGGACTCGCGTCGCTGTTGTTGTTGTCCATCGCAGTTGGACGAGTCCGGACAGCTTTCAGCTCGACGAGCGATCAAGATCTGATGATGCGCTTGAGTTGATGAAGAGGACGAGGAACTCCTAGTCTTTCGAGCCTGCTCCAGGATCAGATTCACGTCGTGCAGCGATCTTCGAGCGGACGCAAACACCACTTTGTCAGTGACAAAGCTGGTGTTCGTTGTCGAGGCAAGAGCGCTTTCGAGTCCCATGGCTTTTGTGAGGTTCTCTTCGTACTCCTCCAAGTCAAAGTAGAGGTTCGAGTCGATCGTCTGCATCCAGCTAGAGCCATCACGGGAGTGTTGCGGATCACTCGCCAATAGCCATCTGATGCACGTTGAGCTCAGTGGCACATCACACTCTGTCCTTGGGAACTGGGGTGTTGTCTTCGTCGCAAACTGTCGGACCTCTGAGGCTTCAGCGCTTGTGGAGTAGGTGGTTGACACGGGCCCTCTGGGCGGTGGAAGCCGGCGATGCGATCGTCGCGAGAGTGGCGCTAGTACTGGGATAGCTGTCTGGATCGTAGAGCGTGCGATCTCTAGCCACGCGCTCGAGCCACAGTCTCCGAAATGCAGCGAGGGCTTGCCTTTGCTGGTACTGGCCGCCTCTGTCGCTGTTGATTGAGAGCTGATAGCGTTCCTTGATGGCAAGACTGCGATGATCCGCTGGATCTGCAGCGTCTGGCCTGACTCCAGCACGGGACCATTCCTGATCAGCAAGTCCCGCATCGTCGCCCTGAGATCAGCGCCAGCATCGCTGGTTGAGTTTGAGTTTGTCACTCGTGCTCCGTTGCTGCTGTTGATCCGGGCCAAGGCCTCAGCTGAAGACGCACCACCACCAGTGGATTCCCAGTGTGGATACAACTGCGAGAAACGGATCCCTCCGTTCAAATCGTGCTGGAGACGCGCGAGGAAGACGTCCCACGCGAACTGCTTGGCGCTGTCGTGAGCCTACGGTGGACACAAAAATATGTCCACATGTAAAGAACAAAAGTGGCCAGTTACAAAGATGTCCACATCTATAAAGTGTCTATCTTTGAGAGAGAGAGAGTGTGATGGCCGTGATACGCAAAAACGAGACCCAGCGTGGATGTGCATTACCATACTTTCGGACTCGTCCGTGCTCTCGATCGTGAGGCCGTCGATGCGCTCGAGCGCCTTCTTCATCTCGGCGATGCACTCGAAGAGCAGCGTCTGGACATAGTACACAACAATATGCAGCAGCTAGTAGGCAAGTCTTGTACTGTGTCACCCATAGTCACGTAAGATGCGTTTACCTGAAGTCGCTGACTTGAGCGCTCGTACGATTGGCGCGCAAACTGCGTGTACCTGGTCGCGTTCACCTGCGCCTGGCGCACCACGTGGTCGCAGTCGCACGCGACCGCCTGTCGCTGTTGCTGCAGTTCCTGAATGCGCGCTTGTCTTCGTTTTTGTATGGTTTTGCGCCTTCTGCGGAGCTCTTGAATGCGCTCAGTCGAGCAGCTACCAGCTTCGCCAGGTTGGGTCTGCTCGGAGAGCAGCGCTGCTCGCACATTCGGGTCGCTTTGAGCCAGGACGCCCAGAAAAGTATCAGCTGCTGAAGTGTACAACGAGCGACTACTACTGCTGCTGCCGCGTGGCCACACGTTGAGAGGAACTGGAGCTTTAGCCACATGGCTCGTGTCACGGGTGGCGTTGTGCTGCGCTTGACTGACCTGCGCCGTCAGACTCGTCCGCAGCGCCAGGAAGACGGATGCGAGGGGGTCTGCAGCTGCACCACAAGTGCGTTCCGCCATCTCCAGACTGCAGATACGCGCAGCAACAGCAGCAGCGGCTCAAGAGCTGCTTGTATTACTCGCAGCAAGGCGATGGGCATCCGCTTTGGGATGTGAGAAGGTCATCGCCGCCGCTTCAATCGCCGTGTCGATCTAACAGAATTCGTTTGTCAAATAGTCTCTATGATAATATCGTAACCTGTCAAGCCGATCTGAGCTTTTTGAGTCAAGCAAAGTGAGCCGAGCCGAGCTGCGGAAAGTCGTGAGAATGGCCTGCACAAAACGATACTCTGGATAGCATCCAATTAGGCAGTGAGAGCTTCTCGGATTGCCAAAAAAGAAGGCAATCAACAACGGAAGCCACGTGGAAAGGAAACAAGCGCGAAATCGACGACGAGCTCTCGACGGCGCGCGCACTAGAGACCGCCTCGCTGCTCCGTTCGCTCGTCAATAAGTGTAGGCGTATCAGCAGGTCACAGAGCTCCTTATCGTGGCCTCACTCGCTCAGATTGAGTCAGAATTGATCGAGTTCCAGACGCGCAAACGCAAACGCCATCGACAAGAACACAACGCAATGGGTTGCTGGAAGCGGACAGCACTCGTGGTAGCGCTCATCACGACACAAGCGCTCGTGTGCGCAGAGCTTGAGCCAGTTGATGTCAGCAGTGATAGATCAACCACAAGCACCGACGAGGCTACCGAACATGTTCCAGTCGCTGCAGTGCCTTCCACTGGTACTGACAGCCAACACGATCAAGTCGCGTCCGAGAATGCTTTTGTGTCGTGGGAGATGGTCGGGAATGAGATGCCTGTCGAGTCGGTGTGGAAGCCCACAGAAGCGTATCGCGAGGCAGCAGCAAGCGATATAATGCTGTCGCATGGAGAGCGAGCCGATGGGGATGACGAAGCGCTAGAACAGGCTGAAGAGCATCTGCGGTCTGCGCTCGAATCCCTTCTCACGCAGGTACAAGGGCAGTCAGACGACCCATCAGCCCCTGCACGTGAGATTGGCGCGAATATCGTCGAGACGCTGGAGCAGTTGATCCAGGACGTCGTACCGACCGCTTCAAAGCTCCACATCCTCGAGAGCCTGTCGGATGATCTCCCACAGCTCGCGGAGCAGATCCTGAGTAGCATTGAAGCATCGGAGGCAGCAGCAGAAGACGGTGCAACTGCTGACGCAGAGACAGTGACGACACCGGAGCTAACTCGGGATTTCTTGGACCTCAAGAAGCGCGTCGGCCACGAAGGGTTCACGGCCGAGCTTGTGTCTCAACTGCGGGCGCTCGCAAACGACCAGAATGACGTGTACGCGAAGGAGACGCTCGCCTACATGGAGCTCTTTGAGCCACACGCTGCCGAGTCATCTTCAGGTACAACTGGTGGCAACTTCACTCAGGCGTTCAGCGACTTGCGTAGCGCTGCTGACGCCGGCGCTGTGTCGGCCATGAACACGCTCGCGATGCTCAACCTGATCGACTTTGTTGTGCCTCGTAGCGCCTCAATCTCCAGCAAAGAGCGCCACACGGCTGCTGAGTCACTGCTCGTGAAGCTCGCGGCGAGCGGTGATTTGGCGTCGTCACTCGCGATCGGGTACCGGTACCTGAGCGGCTTGATGACCTCGCCAACCGTAAGCCCGCACTCGTGCGACGCTGCCGTGACGCACTACCACCGTTGCGCCGAGTCCAACATCCACACGCTGGCAGACCAGGGCGGTGAGAAACCGCACATGATCGTCGAGCGCCTGTCGGAAGAGTGGCTCCAGAGCTCCTCGCTCATTAGCGAAGATGGGCTCGCAGATCCAGCGCAGCGCTTGGAGTACTACCGCACGATCGCAGCAGATCCAGCGGACCCGCAGTGGGCCGAAGCCACGGAGCAGATCGGCCACGCGTACTTTTATGGAGACGAGGCCGCGGGGGTCCAGCAGGACCAGCAGCTCGCCGCGCAGTACTTTGAACGAGCAGCGGATGCGGGTGACGCCCACGCCCAGGCGAACTTCGGCCTCATGCTTGCGAATGGCGTGGGGGTTCCACAAAACAACGCCAGTGCGTTCTCGTACTTTGAGGCGGCTGCGAAGCAGGGCAACGCGTTCGCATACTACGGTCTCGGGGCCATGTACCTCGTGGGTAGCGCCCCCGTGGAGAAGAACGAGTCGTTGGCGGTGCTCTACTTTGAAAAGGCGGCCGAGCTGGGCTATAATGAAGCGCACACGTACCTGGGCTCAGCGTATCTACACGGACGAGGCGTCGTTCGCAACGGCTCCAAGGCGTTCGAGCACTTCGCGCTTGCAGCGGAGACCAAGTCGAGCCAGGCGCTGTTCAACCTGGCGGTCGTGCAGTACCGAGGCGTGGGCACGCCCAAGTCCTGCGAGCAGGCTGTGCACAACTTCCGGATGGTGGCACTGCATCCGGATGTGCTTGCAGAGCTGCCGTTCTCTCTCGCGAAGGGCTACGAGTGCTACCAGAAGCGCGACTACCTGCGCGCGTTCCTGCATTACAGGCTCGTGGCGGAGTTTGGCGACGAAGACGCGCAGATCAATGCCGCGTACCTGCTCGAGAATTTTGGTGCTGCAATCTTCCCACCGCAACAACAGACAGGAGAATTAAGCAGCAGCAGTGGGGAGCAAGTGATTCCGTGGATGGGCAAGACCAAGACGCCGCTCGCTGAAGCATATGGGCTCTACACGCAGGCAGCCAACCTGAACGACACGGAGGGCATCCGCAAGACCGCCATGTGCTTTTACGACGAGTGGGGCGGCGTGTGTCAAAAGAACCACTCGATCGCGCTCGAGCGCTATTCGCTCGCGGCGCAGCTGGGTGACTCGGAGGCCGCGTTCAACTGCGGACTCATGTACGCCATGGGCGACGGCATCGGCCGCAACCTCGAGACCGCAAAGGTGAGCTCGCTGTGATGTTACGTTGATGCTCCTCCCTCGTTACTGTGTCGAGATGTCATGCTGACAACTGTGCCATTGCGACTTTGTGTGTAGACTTACTACGCGCAGTGCAGCCAGGCCGAGTTCCCAGGCAACGTGCCGTGCTCCATCGCGCTCTCAGTGCTCGAAACGATCCTCGCGGTCAAGTCCATGGCGCAGCACCTGCTGGCGTTCGGCCAGAGCTGAAGTGTCATGCCAACATTGTCGGCTGCCTTTAACATTGTCGATCAGTTTCACTCGCAGCTTGTGTACATTTAGAGCTCGTGCGTATCTCAAATCCAAAGTTCATTCTCGTCATCATCAAATCAAATCTACTACATTATACAACAAAGGCGTCGCGCTCCTCCGCTCCGAGTCGAGACATGCGCTCGACATTGGCGGCGGCACACTGGCTCCCGTGAGTCTGGGTCTGGCTGGGCCTGGTTTGCTTCGTTTTCCCTGAATACTTGCGCACGAGTGAGGAAGTCTATTCATCTATCGCTGATTGTCTGATAGATCCGATAGCGCTCAGACCGTCTCGTATGCCTTGCCCTGCCACGAGCGCTTCTTCTTCTTGATGCCTGTTGCGCTCGCCGCGCGCAGACCCGCGTGGAGGCGCTTCTTCGAGTCGTACAACTTGCGGCCCTCATCAAAGATCAGCACCGTCGACGCGATGCAGCAAATGTACACGAGGTCACCCGCAGAGAGCGCCTCCGTGTGGAACGTCGACTGCAGCGGCGGGAAGTAGATCACCAGCAGCTGGCCCAGCTGTTGAACACAAGCAAGAAAGAGAAAGAGAGAAATGGTCAGCACAAGTCCAAGACAATGTCTGTAGCCAGATAGGAGCACGTACCAATGAAGCGCCGACCGCGTAGGCGAAGAACGTGTTGGAGAAGAAGCCGATCTCGAAGATCGACTTGTCGTCTGAGCGGCACGAGAGCGCGTTGAACATGTCGAACATAACGAATGTCGTGAAGCTCATGGTGCGGTCGCGCTTGCTGACGGTGCCGTCGGCGCCCAGCTCGTTGTAGAACACGTAGAGCGTGCCCGTGACGATGAAGAACGCTGACGAGAGGATGCGCTTGATCATCGGCCGCGTGATGATGCTCGCGTCCTTGGAGCGCGGTCCCTCCTTCATCACGTCCCGGTCGACGGGTTCCACGCCGAGACTCTGCGCCGGTGGGCCGTCCATGATGATGTTGATCCACAGGATCTGCATCGCGTTGAGAGGCGACGGGAGGTTGAACAATGTCGAGATCGCGATCAGACAGAGCGCCGAGATGCTCGTGCTCAGCTGGAAGCGCAGGAAGTGCTTGATGTTGTGGTAGATCGACTTGCCCTCCTCCATGGCGCACAGGATCGTGTTGAAGTTATCGTCCAGCAGGATCATGTCGGACGCCTCCTTGGACACGTCCGTGCCGCTCGTGCCCATCGCGATGCCGATGTCCGCGGCCTTGAGCGCCGGGGCGTCGTTCACACCGTCGCCCGTCATCGCCACCTGCAGACCCGCCTCCTGGAACGCGCGCACGATCTTGAGCTTGTGGCGCGGGCACGTGCGGTAGAACACGCACGTCTTGAGGATGCGCTTCTCGAGCTCCATCATGTCCATGGCTTCGAGCTCCTGTCCCGACACCGCAACGTCATCTGGGGACTCGCTGTTTTCGTAATCCTCGGGGGTGATAATGCCCACCTTCGTGGCAATCGCGATCGCAGTCTCCCGCGAATCGCCCGTGAGCATCACGGTCTTGACGCCGCTCATGTGCAGCTCCATGATCGCTTTCTCGACCTCCGCGCGCGGCGGGTCAGAAATGCCCACGAGGCCCGAGAACACCATCCCGCGGTCCGAGTAGTCGCCAAACGCCAGCGCCAACACACGCAGCCCACGCGAGGCCATAAGCTGCGACTCGTGCTGGATGCGCTCGCGGTCGCCCGCCGTCATGTCCTTGTGGCGGCCGCAGTTGTCCTCGATCTTGTCGCAGCGCGAAAGGATCGCCTCGGTCATGCCCTTGAGATACCACTTGCGGAAGCCGTTCTGTTCGCAGCACACGGCCATCCACTTCTTGTCCGAGCTGAACGGCACCTCGCTCACGCGGTCGTACTGGTCCATCACCTCCTTCGTTACGCCCACTTTCTGCGAGCACACGAGCACCGCACCCTCGGTCGCCTGGCCGATCACCTCGCCCTCCGAGATCACCGCGTTGTTGCACAGCGCGCCGGCCAGCAGACAGTGGTACACGTGCGGGTGGCTATTCTCAGTGACAGGCTCGCCGCGCATCGTCACGTGGTTCTGGATCCCCGCCGAGGCCGCCACGGCACTGCTTTTTCCGCTGGAGCTCGTCGCGCGCTTGCCGACGCCGTTCACTTCCGCGTACACGCTCTCGAACGGTACGAAGATCTCGATCACCTCCATCTTGTTGGTCGTGATCGTCCCCGTCTTGTCGGCGCAGATCACGTTGATGCAGCCGAGCGCCTCGACGGCTGGCAGCTTCTTGACGATCGCGTGACGCTTGGCCATCTTCATCACGCCGAACGCCAGCGTGACCGTCACGCAGATCGGCAGTCCCTCGGGGATCGCCGCAACGGCGAGCGAGACGCCGATCTGCAGCATCGAGAGCAAACCCTTGCCCTGCAGGATGCCGATCATCACGATGATCGCGATGATGCCGATCGAGAACATCGACAGGTGCTTGCCGAGTGTGTCCATGCTGTTCTGCAGCGGCGTTTTGCGCTCCTCCACAGTGTGCATCACGTCAAAGACGAGTCCGAACTCGGTCTTGGAGCCCGTGCCGAAGACCACGGCGCGGCCGCGGCCGGCGCGCACGAGCGTGCCCATGTAAATGATGTTCTTGCGCTCGGCGATCGGGTGCAGGTGGCCGTTCTCAATGGCGGCCGTGTGCTTCACGACCGGGAGCGTCTCGCCCGTGAGGTTCGACTCGTCCACTTCCAAATCGATCGCCTCGATGAGCCGCGCGTCCGCTGGGATGCGGTCACCGACGTTCACGAGCACGATGTCGCCCGGCACGAGCTCCTTCGCGAAGATGTCGGTGGTCACGCCGTCGCGCACGACGTGGCAGCGCGGCGGCACGAGCTCCTTGAGCGCCTCGAGCGTCTTTTCGGAGCGGTATTCCTGCACGAACGCGACCGTGACGACGATCGTGATCGCCACGCAGATCGAGATCGCGTCGTCCGTGTGGCCCATGAGCACGCTCACGAGGCCCGAGCCCATGAGCAGCATGATGAGCGGGTCCTTGAACTGCCCCAGGAACTTGAGCACAATCGATTCCTGCAAGATAACACAGTAGTTAGCAGCCAAAACAGACGCTGATCACCGCAACAAAGTTCAACCCCGCGCACCTCTTCTTCGGTCTCGAGCTCGTTGAGCCCGTGCTCGCGCTGTCGCTCCTCGACGCTCAGCGGCGAAAGCCCATAGTTCGGGTCTACACCAAGCTCGCGCACGACGTCGTCGTGGTGGCGTGATGCCGCCGTGCTCATCACGCTGTCGTCACCCACCACGCCGGCACCGCCAAGCAGCATCGACGGCGACGTCTCGAGCGACGAGCTCGAGGCCGTGCACGCATCGTCGTCGTCCATGTCGTCCGCATGATTCGCGTTGATCGCGATCTCGAGCGAGTGGCGGTCGCTGCCGTACGTCGCGCGCTTGTTCGCGTCCGCGATCACCGGGAGCGTCGCCATCGTATTGCGTTCAGTTCAATTCAATTGCTTTTTGTGTGTGTGTGGTCGACTCCGTGCGTGCTGCGTAGCTCCTCGTGTAGCGGTCGCTGGAGAAAGAGAGCGACACCAGCGGAAGGCGCAGAGATCGTCGGAGGCGGTCTGTGGAGCACGTGGGCGAGTTGCGAGTGCGGCGTCTGCGGCGCGAACGTCCTGCGCGTGCCTGCGAGTGCTCGGAAAGGGGGGAATCTTCGACTCTCTCCGTTTGTCTGCTGCACTTTGCCTTTTGCGATTCAGCAGTCCTGCTGGGAAAGAGACTCGACTGTCAGCAAGAACAGGAAGGGATAAAAATGGAGCGGACCTTTTTTATCGTCTTTCGTTCCTGAATTGTAGCCAGTAATATTGCTGTAACGAGATAGAAAGCGTTTTAATTGGATGAAGATGTGAGCATTTTAGCGAATCGTAGAGTGGCGGCTGGCACGTCCGAGGACTGAAGAGCTGAAGCGACGCCAACCTTGGGCCACTGCGAAACGAATGCGATTGTGTGGAAAGATCGCGTTCGCTCCGAGTGCCTCTTGGCAGCGACCACCACGATCGTGTGGACGCGAGGCCTCCGAGTTTTCTTCCTGTTCAGGTGCCTCGCGCCAGGTCCAAAACAGGCAGCAGCAGACCTCCGACGACGAGGCGCTTTTCCACACGCTCGCTGCTCCTGGGCTTCTTTCGACACCCAATCGAAGTGTAGCTAGTGCGACCTGTGGGACCGAACTCGCAAGCACCATCATGATACTTTGCTTGTCTCTTTTGGTGCCTCTTGAGGCGGAGCTGGAGTGCGCCGAACGGCCCGTGGAAGCAAAGTGGCGCTGCTTCGCTGACCCTTTGGTCAAAGATCTCTGCAGACACAGATCTGAGTGGGTCAGCGAGAAAGCGCATTCGGTCGAGGAGGAGTGGACCACGAGAACTCGGTCTTGCGAGTGAGCGGCGAGACTCCATATCATCGCTCGTTCAAGCAGCACTCGGAATCATTCCCACGTTTCACCAGATAACGGAGCTAGTCCTTGCTTTTGGCGCCGTTCATGCGCGGCGCAAGCAATTTGGTATCAAACGACAACGTTTGGTACCGATTGCGTCACGGAAGCCTGACGGATCGCGAGCGACCCCAGCTTCCAAATTCGAGCTGCTTCGAGCTGATGCTGCTGCAAAGCAAAACAGCGCAAAAAGGAGTCAGAGCTGCAGCCTGCTTAAATGGATATCCTTGACAAACCGAGGGATGCATTTGTAGAGGCTTTGCAGACCCTATCTACCCTCATAATCGAATGCTCACAACTATCGACTTGTACAGGCAAGCAAGGTTGATCAGCTCGGCTCGGCTTGATTTCTTCAGCCCAAGCTTGGATCGGCTTGCATGCTCGAAACGTCGTGAGCATATATTGATAAAAGATGGATCAGCAGGAGTTCACGATGCGCGAGCAACAGCAGCAAGAGGCGATGGACGCAGACGCAGCGCTTCTCGAGATGAAGCAGGCGACGCAGCGCCTTGACGAGATCCTGCAGCACATGTGCGTCGCCACCTCCAGTGGCCCACCCGACGCCGAGCTTATCGACAGCGAGGACGCGTTCGCCGATGCCCACGAGCACGCCAGCGACCAAGCCGCCAGCGTGTCTTTCCGTGCAAGCGATGACGTAGCAGGTGTACAACATCGTCCGCGCGAGGAGTACGCTTCGGCCAAAGACTATTTTAGCGTACGTACACTGCAGTGTGGACTTTCTTGCCTTCCTCCGCACATGTGTCCACTGCTGATGAGGCTCACGATATGACAACCTTGCAGGAAATTGAGACGGCGCTAGCCACTGCAATGGATCTTAAGACAGCGATCCATGTGTCTGACCAGTCGATGCACGTTGAAGACGACTGTAACAAGCCCGAGATGCAAGAAGGACTCCGCCACCAGCAAGAGCTGTTCACACGCATAGCGCGACACATGACGTTCAGCATCACCAGCGCCAACCCAAGCGACTGGGTGGCTGAGCGCAACACTCCTGAGCGTGTGGCGGTGCCTTTCTATGCTGAGCTTGAAGTGCATATGCCGTACGATCACTTTGTGACGCGCTTGCGTGAGCAGTTGGCAGCGCAGGATCAGCTGCTGCCAACGGCAAAGGTCGACGCCATCGTGGACCAGGTCATTCGTGCCATCGTGGCTCAGAACACTACGACAGTCAATGCAATCCGACTGCATTTCCAGGAGAGCGGGATCAAAGACAACCAAAATGACGAGCTTCATTGGCAACAGGCGAACAATCAAGTGGCTCAGGTAGCGTAAATATCTGTTAGTTGCTGACGCCAACTGTTGACCTCATACGTGAACTTGTGTGAGTGTAGATTTGTATGAGAGAGTCGCAATGTGCGTTCCAATGGGGGCTTCAGGTCGTTGTGAGGATAGACTCGCTCTTCCGAGTGCAGACCAAGCAGCAACGGCAGATTGACGATAGTATCGAGGGGCCCGTGGTCTCCACGACTCTGCAGCACTGTCTTTTCCTCCCAAAGTCCAAGTACAGCGCACTAGCTGACAACAACCACGACAACTCAGTCTCATCCACCACGAGTGTTTACCTGATGCAGCAGCAGCAACGACAGACAACCTCCCAGTCTGAGACCCCGAAGAGCAGCTCAACTGAGACAGATACTGACGAGCCGAGAACAATATCAAAGTCGAGCTCAAGTGCGTCTCAAGCCGACAGTTCTTTCGCTGGCTACACCCATGAGTTCCCCACACGAGAGCTGCCGGAGCTCCTCAAGATCTACATTCGCGGTGGCTTCAGCGACGAAGTCCCGAGTGCCAACAGTTCACCAAATCAGCAGCACCAGGAGTTCGTGCGGCTCACCATCCAGACGGTACACAGCTCACCAACCTCTATTGGTCTTGTGAACCTGGGCCTCGATCTAACAAAACAGTATACATCTTTGATAATGATGGCAGCCATTTCCCCGCATCCGAATCACCCAAGCCGCCTGCAGCCGCTTCCACGCTCTACTGCTCAGTGACCTGGGTATGGTATTTGCCTTCGGTTTCTCGGTCGACGGCGCACTCGGCCTGGGCGTTGACGGCATGCGGCGCGCCATCACAGCCCCACGGCTGCTCACGTTCTTCTTTGACAAGCTGATTACAATCAGAGCCATCGCCTGTGGCGGAGATCCAATGGCTGGCGCGCACTCCGCAGCCGTGACCTCAGATGGGAGCATGTATACGTGGGGCACAGGTGTGGCGCTGGGCAACCGCTCGGCTGTAAGCCATTCTGAACCACAGCTCATCGAGCTCCCAGATATCGAAGAGCCTGGTTCAGAGATCCCTCAATCCCCTAAAGCTCCAGTGATCCAGTCTATCGCCTGTGGTGCAGGGTTCTGTGTCGCACTGAGTGAGACGGGCCACGCCTTCGTGTGGGGCAAGTGGGGTGACGGCCGCCTGGGCCTAGGCAAGATCCCGATCCTGAACCAGAGCTCGCGAAGGCACGGCCGACGCCGCCAGTTCCAGTCTTTCCAGCTCAGCCCAAGGCTATTGACGAGTGATAGTAGCCATAGTGAAGCCTGGCGGCTCGCCAAGGTGTCGTGTGGTGAGGCTCATTGCATCGCATTAATGCTCAATGGCGAGCTATTGACCTGGGGTCGAGGCACTCACGGTCAGCTGGGGCTTGGGAGTGCGCGAGACGCTCTAGCCCCTACTAAGGTTATGATCTCGAGCGAGCGCCACTTGAAATGGCGCGACGTGGCTGCGGGTGAGAACTGGAGCATGGCGCTGGACGAGTATGGCCGCGTGTGGACCTGGGGTGCGTGCGGCGGCGCTGTGCTCGGGCTGGGGGCCACTGGCGCATCGGGGGTCCGGAAGACGGCTGTCGTGACGGAGATGATCCTCCAGAGACACTTCCGTCTGTTAAAGCAGCAGCAGTCGACTGCTACCGTGACTGCGCCACTGCTACCGCAGCTCAGCTGGATGCGACCGCAGCTCGTCCCGTGCTTTGGCAATGGCGGGGTCAAGATCTGCAGACTCGGCGCTGGCTGTCACCACGCCGCTGCGATCTCAAGCGACGGCGACTTGTACCTATGGGGCGACGGTCACGGGTTCTCAGCATTGCCAAGTCTCATACGCTCATCAGGCGCTGGTAGTGAGCCTGGCATGGGCTCGGAGATCGTCGAGCACGTCGTCTGTGGTGGAGACCTCGTGGTCGTGTTCACCTCGGGCTCATTCCTCGCACGGTCCATGCGAACCTTGCACCGCCAGTGTGCATTGCTCTCCGCTGAGCACCAGGAGATGGACCGCAGTGCCTTGTATCAGGTGACGGCGCACCTGGGGACCGACATCGTGCTGCTGGTCTCGGGCAAGCGACTCTTTGCGCACAAGTTGTTGCTCGCAAGACGCAGTGCAGTGCTGCGCGACCTCATATTGAGCGAGCAGCGAGGCTCTGTATCCCCACCACAGGCTCAGAAGCGACATGGTGACGGCGAGGACACCTCGACTGTGATTATGGAGCTGCTGCTGCCGCAGCTCCGCGTTGATGTTGCACAGGTGCTGCTCGAGTTCGTCTACACGGACAACTTCTCGCTCATGCTCGACCCGCAGTCGTACCTGGTGCGCGACGTGCTCAGGGCCTCGCAGCTCTACCAGCTGCCCAGTCTCGAGAAGCTCTGTCGCGAAGCTCTGAAGGAGGCCTCATCACTTTCTGGTGCGTCTGCGACTGCTGTGCTCCCTCTTGACGGTCTTGACTCAGGCTTTGCTCAGTACCAGCAAGATGAAGAGCGAAGCCTGAACACTGACCTCCAGTTTGCGTTTGGAGACCGCACGTGGTCGGACCTGACGCTCGTGGCCGAGGGCGACAGAGAGATTCCCGTCCATCGCTGCGTTCTGGTCGCAAGAAGTGAATACTTTCGGGCATTACTCGGGTTCCAGCTCAAGCAGAACAGCTTTTCTGATAATGAAAAGGTGATCCAGGTGGACGAGTCGTACGCGGGCATGCTGCGCGTGCTCAACTTCATCTACAACGACCACGTCGTGCTCCCTGCAGCTCATAAAGCCACCAAGACCCACGATGGCAACCAACCAAATGACATCGAGCCAGGAGATGATGTCGCGGAGGAGCAGCTGCTGGAAGACCTCATCGCGGCCGACAAGTACGGCCTCGTGCGCTGGAAGCGGCTCTGCGAGCACGCCGTGGTTGCGGACCTGGCCAACTGCCTCGAGGTGCTCGCGGTTGCGGACTTGGTCAGCGCGGCCCATTTGAAGCAGGTGCGAGTCGATAAGATGGAAATTGGTTTTCATGGTGATCCGACAATGGTGGAAGGTTCTGACAATGTTGGTTTTGTATGGATACCTTTGTATCACAGGTGGCGCTGGCGTTCCTGCAGAGCAACCTGCACGTCGTGACGGCCGAGCCGGCGTTCGCGCGTCTTAAGGACGACTTCCCGCACCTACTCGAGGAATTGTTCACCAACATCCGCTTGGAGACCACGAACGAGGCACTGCTAAGGGTACGTACCATTGAGTAGACTCGGCTGTAAGTCGACCTTGTCAGAACCTGGACTGACTGAGCTTTGAGTCCATGCTGACCGTTAGAACTGGCACGAGGCGGTCGAGGCGCACATCAACGCACAGCGCGCACAGGAAGAGCGCGAGTGGAAGGCGAACTCCGAGAGCGCTTTAAAGTTCCCGTGGCTCTACCTGATCCTCTCAATCACCTTCGCGACGCTCTATCTCGCTGTCATGACCAAGCAAGTGCACGAGTACCCATTCGTGCCGGCGCTCAACCTCGTGGCGCTGTTCGGGTTCATCGGCGCGCTCTTCTTTGGCTGGATCTAACGATACAGAGACCCTCAGAAGCTTAAGACAGGCAACACAATACCAAGAGGTTTACCGTGAAAGAAGGTTGAGGGAGTTTTATGGGTCTTGAACCTCTGTTGATTGGCTGGGCTGGCTGCGTCGGTCCTCGTCTAATGTAATCAGCTTGTCTGTCTGTGTCTGTCCTGCTTGCTTATTCGTCCTTCTTTGGCGTGACGTCCTCAGCATCCTCAGCGTCAGCAGTGGCGGCGTCTTCCGGAGCCTTCAGACCCGCAGGCTTCATGCGCTGGAGCTTCTCTAACCAGGACATGGCGCTGCCGGTCGTGCTGGACGGGTCGAACGCGCTGCGCGCCGAGATCTGGTGCGGCGAGTAGATGAACACGTCCTCCTTGAGCTTCTCCTCGAAGTTCTCTGCTGTGATCCACGTGTTCGACTGCTGGCGCAGCGTCGCCAAGAGCGCTTCGCGGCGGCGCTCCACCTCGGTGTCGCGGGCCTCGCGCACGAGCACCTTCTCCTCACGGTACAGACGGACCTTCTCCTCGTGCAGCGCCTTCTCGCGCGCGACCTCCTGCGCGCGGATCGCCTGCTGCTGACGCTTGATCTCCAAGCGCGCGGCCTTCTCCTTCATGATCTTCAGTCGCTGGGCCCTATATTATCGTCGCGCAATACACACCGTTAGCTGGCTGCTGAGCTCCAATGGACACAATGCGATAGAAACGCAACGTACTCGGCATCACGGGCGAGCTTCTCCTTGCGGCGCGCGACCTCTACGATGAACTCCTTGCGCAGCGCCGCGACCTCGGCACGGTAGGCCGTGCGCGACTTGACGTACGAGTACGAGCCGTCGACGTTCGAGACCGCGGCCTGGGTCGACGTCTGCATGTCGTTCGTTGCATGAGAGTGAGCACATTGCGCACAAGACAAGAGAGAGAGAGAGAGAGAGAGTTGCGTTAGCTTTCCATGCTGAAAGGAAAGGGCAATGCCATGCATAGCCACATATATAGAGGCAAAGAAGCGGGTGACGTACCGCACGGGCGAGCACGGCGCCGTGCTTGGCGGACGTCGCGGCGGAGAGCTTGAGCAGCGCGGCGGCAGGCATGATCGATCGTCCTCGTCGTCTGGATTTGCGTTCCCCACCAATGCAAGCTTGAAAAGCGCCACCACAGATTTACAGCGGACAATTCATTTTTGAATTGACGGTGCGTACGGTGGACCACATACAGTTCGGAGCGCCTCCATATCGAGAAAACCTTTTTATAAAGCTAAACCGATTTGTCAAAATAGGAGCTGGCAGAAAGCGACATTTTTCACCGGCGAAACGGGAGCACACGTTCAAGCCTGAGACCGCCGCCAACGCGCTGCAATGACTTGCTTTGTTGTATCGCTGTCTCCACTGCGCAAAGTGGCGTCGAATGACCAAAACTTTCAACGGCATGATTCGCTTTCTTTTCCACAGACTTGACGACGAAAGGTCACCTGGCTGAACCCACCACCGCGTCGCCACATGTGCGAGCCTCACAACAAAATTGGTCAAACGACCCGCGTCAAACGACACAGCTTCTGCCGCTGCGGTCCAGCTGGAGGTCCCTCGTGCACCCCCAACTTCGCTCTGCTGTGAAGTCGGAGCGAAATTCGCGAGATCAGGTGTTGTTGATGATGATGATGGTGGCCATCAAAACGGTCCTGGCCGGGTTCAAATGCTGCAAAACGACACCGAGGTTGCTGTCCATTCCAACCCCCTAAAAAAGCTAATAACGTTGCAGTAACGGACATTTGTATCCGAACGCAGTAGATTTCCCAACTATGAGCGAAAAGATGGCAGATGCTCGTCGCGTATACTGAGATAATCAGCGTTGCACATTCAAGTAAACCCAAATCGGCTCAAGCTTTTTGATTTTGGTTCACATAAACCGTCCACATCTGCCAATAAAACCTCAATTTGCAACTGCCTTTTTGGCTATTTGTTTCTTTACCAAAAAAGGAAAGGGAGTGATTGTCTTTTTTTGGAAGAGGGAGTCATTATTTTGCATTTCGCAAGACCGAGCGGGCGAACAAGCGAACCGAGAGAGAGAGCGAGAAAGCGGACCAGCAAGGACGAGGACGAGAGCGGTATTCGCGTGGGCGGACCGCTATTAGCAAGCAGAGAGCGCGAATCAGTCAGACAGCCGCACAGCACGTATCGCCACGATGAGCAGCAGCACGAAAGGCAGCGGCAAGGGCGCCAAGGCTTTCTCGGAGAAGGACATGGAGGTGCACCGCGAGTACATGAAGAAGTACAAGATGCAGTCGAGCGACCTGGGCAAACAGCCCATGAAGTACCGCGACCACTACGAGATCCTCGGCATCGAGCGTGACGCCACACACAGCGAGGTGCGCCTTGCGTTTACGATGGTGAACTGGCCACAGGGAACGTGCGACGCTACCGTGAGGGAACGCTATGTTAACCTAGAGACTATGTGTTGATGCTTGTATGATGTGTAGATCCGACAAGCGTACCGTAAGCTGGCGCTCAAGTACCACCCGGATCGGAATGGCTCTGCGGAGGCGCAGGAGCGCTGGGAGGGCGTGCCAGGTGAGTCTCGTTATGTGTGGGAACTGCACAGCACTCTAGGTTACTAACTGTCCGATGTGTTCTCTACGTAACTCGCTTTGACATTATAGCTGCGTACGCGGTGATCTCGAGCCCGAACGACCGCGCCGAGTACGACGCGACCCTGGAGACGCGCGACGCGCTCGTGGAGTTCTACAAGACGTACAACCCGGCGAAGCTCGACAACGCCACGATTCAGACGATCATCGACGGCTGGTACGGCCGCGAGGTGGAGCTCTTCCAGATGCTCAACTCCAAATACGAGATCGCGCCGCACCAGGGCACGAACAAGGCGTACCAGCGTGCACCGCCTAAGCTCCCGCTCGAGCGCGCGCGCGCCGTGTCGATGGACAGCATGTCGTTCCAGATGAAGCAGGGCGTCGTGAACGATCTCACGTGGGGTGAGACGATCGGCTCCGCGTTCTGCTGCAAGGGCGTACTCGGCCGCGTGTTCAGCAAGAGCTACTACGAAGTGGAGACCCAGAGTCCGGGCTTCATCGTGGACCACGGCCCGTCGAACACGCCCGGCCAGGGCGTGACGATGGCGTCGCCCGTGACGCCGTCGCACTTGGGGACCGGCGCGAGCAGCCCCGAGCTAGTGAAGCCTGGGGATGGCCGTGCCGCCGGTGACGACACTGCGTCGACGCGGTCGGCGGCTATGACCACGATCGAGGAAGATGGCGACGACGACCAGCATCGGTCGCAGCCCAGCATGGCGGACGACAGCAGTTACAGCAGTACGCCGCCGAGCAGCACGTCGTCCTCGGACTCGCAGGCGCACCAACACGCGGCGTCCGCAATGTCCACACCCACGGGCGGCCGCGCGGCAGCAGCGAGTTAGCTGGGGACGCTTGCGATGTGTATTGTTTTTGCTATCAGTTTGTATTTTTTTTTTTCCTTCAAGAAGCGCCAAGGGGAAGGAAGGCCGAAGGACGAACGGCCTTCGTGTCCATAGGAGGGGAGTGTGTGTTTGCGTCGCTGCTGATGAGAAAACAACAGAGACGAGTATTATTATTATCGTACGCCCATGTGCTCACAGCAGGCCCGTCGTTCAGCCTTGCGATGGATAGGTGCGAATGTTCATCACCTTGATCAGCACCCATTGTGACGTGCTTCACCTTCCAGGTGCTTGAACATTGCATAATGCCTACTTCTGTGGCTTTAGTGAATCATACCGTCATTCGTACAATTTTATAAAGCTTGCGTCCATTTGTGCAAGCATAAAGTCAGCCTCGATTACGAAAGCGAATTTTCTAGCAGTTTGTGCCCATTTGTGCGGGGGGAAACAAATCGAGGAGGTCCGTTCACGCAAGCAGCTTTCGCGCACATCTTCAACACGCTCGTCGGATTCCGCATTGGCCTCACTCGTTCATTTCCACATCCATCTCGCAGCGCTCAAGCGACACAAGCCCCCTCTCCCTTCCTAACAACTGCAGCAAGTATGAGCGACCCCGTGGACGTGGACCGCATCCTGAGCAACCCGGCCGAGGGCTTCACGGCCACGTACAACCAGCGCGACCTCATCCTCTACGCCGCGGGCATCGGCGAGTCGGACCTGCAGTTCACCTACGAGTACGATGACAAGTTCGCCGCCTTCCCGCTCTGTGAGTGCCTTTCTGTGTGTAGCTCTGCATATGTCGTTTCGTCAGCCATCGCCTGCGTGTATATATGTGTGCACTGACGCATCGTATGTGTCGCTGTCGGTTTTACTATGCATGCAGACCCCGTGGTGCTGTCGTTCAAGGGCGAGTCGCAGGACGTGGTGCCGTTCCCGCCGCCGACGCTCTCGGCCACACCAGACGGCATGCCGGTGGTGAACCCGGCGATGATCCTGCACGGTGAGCAGTCGCTCGAGCTGCTGCGCCCGCTCAACCCGGAGGGCGGCACTCTGCAGTGCTCGACCAAGGTCGTGTCGTTCTTCAACAAGGGTAAGGGCACGCTCATGGAGTCGGAGACCGTGATGCAGGATGCTGAGGGTCCGATCGCGCGCCTCGTCAGCGGCTCGTTTGTGCGTGGACTCACGGGCTTTGAGGGCAAGGGCCGCAAGCTGCCGCCGCGCGTGCAGATCCCCAAGCGCGAGCCGGACGCGCGCGAGACGTTCAAGACGTCTCCGACCCAGGCGCAGATCTACCGCCTCTCGGGCGACTACAACGCGCTGCACATCGACCCGGAGATCGCCAAGAGCGTGGGCTTCAAGGCGCCGATTCTGCACGGGCTCTGCACCATGGGCGTGGCCTCGCGCGCGCTCTACAAGCGCTACTGCGGCGGCGACCCGGCCAACTTCAAGTCCATCCGCGTGCGCTTCGCGAGCCCGTGCTTCCCGGGTGAGACGCTCGAGACCGTGATGTGGGAGAGCGGCAGCACGGTCTTCTTCCAGACGATCGTCAAGGAGCGCAACGTGGTGGTCATTGACGGCGGTGAGTTCATCCACGCGGGCAAGGCCAGCGCCAAGTTGTAAATGAGCCAAGTCCGAGCAAGGTAGCGAACTCCCCCGGGCTGACAGGTGAGCTCATGAGCTTTCGAAGCCTGCTGCTTGCGTACTCGTTCTGTTAATAATTGACCCAAATGCCTCAACTCGTAGCCAGCCCACACTTCGTCATTCAGGTTGGCATTGGAATTGAAATCGGTCGGTGTCTCGAATGGTTAATGCTTTGCATTGTTGTTCATATATTTCCATCAAATCATTAATAAGCGCACAGGTGGCGTAGTGTATATCTCTCTCGTCCTTCATCTCTCTCTTGTTGGCTTGTAGGCCCTTAAGCCGTAAGCCTGGGCTTACACGCTTACGCGGCGTTGCGCGTGATGTACGTGAGCAGGTCGATGCGCGTGACGACGCCGAAGATGACGGACTTGACCTCGACCTCGCCGCCCTTGCGGATGCGCTTCTGCTCGGTCACCACGAGCGCGAAGTGGTCGCGGTCGAAGATGCGGCTGAGCTCGTAGAGCGACGTCTGCGTGCTCACCTTCTTGAACTGGCGGTACATGGCGCTCGCGACGGCGTCCGTGGGCTTGACGCGGCCGGGCATGAGCTGCGCGATGAGGTTGCCCTCGGACACGACGCCCACGATCGAGTTGTCGTCCGCGACCACAGGCAGGTTGTCGAAGCCCTCCTTCTTGAGGATGTCCACGGCGTCCTTGCACGTGAGGTCCGGCGTGATCGTCACGGGCGCCTGCAGCGGCAGCTCCGACACGAGCTTCTTGGCCCACCACGTAGAGCTCAGGCGCGCCTTGCTCATGTCCTCCACGTACCCGTGCTCGTACATCCAGTCGTCTGAGAGGAACTTGGACATGTAGTTGCGTGTCGAGTCCGGCAGCACGACCACGCACGTCTGGCCCTTCTTGAGGGACTTGGCTGCAACCAGCGCCGCCTGCAGCGCAGAGCCGCACGAACCGCCGCAGAGCAAACCCTCCTCGCGGATCAGGCGGCGCGCCAGCAGGAACGACTCCTGGTCGTCCGTCTTGATCCACTGGTCGATGAGCGCGCGGTCAAGCACGTCCGGGATGAAGTCGTAGCCGATGCCCTCGACCTGGTACGACTGCAGACGCTGCTCGTCGTTCAGGTTGTCCGGGTACGCGAGAATCGAGCCCTTGGGGTCCGCACCCACGACGATGCACTGCGGTGCCTTCTCCTTGAGACGGCGCGCCGTGCCCGAGATGGTGCCACCAGTGCCCGCGCCCATGACCACCATGTCCACCTTGTTGTCCAGCGCCTCGAGGATCTCCTCGGCCGTGCCGTCGTAGTGCGCGAGCGGGTTCGACGGGTTCGTGTACTGGTCCAGGATGTGCGAGTTCGGAATCTCCTTGTTCAGACGGAGGGCCACGCCGATGTGGCTCTCAGGCGAGTCCCACGCGGCCTCGGTGGGCGTGCGGATGATCTCGGCGCCCAGGGCCTTGAGCACGTCCACCTTCTCCTGCGACATCTTCTCCGGCAGCGTGATGATCATGCGGAAGCCGTAGATCGCGGCCGCGAGCGCGAGGCCGATGCCCGTGTTGCCGGACGTCGGCTCGATGAGCGTGTCACCTGGCGTGATGCGGCCGGACTCCATAGCATCCTCCACCATGCGCTTGCCGATGCGGTCCTTAACGGAGCCGCCGGCGTTGAAGTACTCGCACTTGGCGAGCAGGTCGCACTCGAGCCCGGCCTTCTTGGCGATCGTGTTGAGGCGTACGAGCGGCGTGTTGCCCACGTGCTCGAGGATCGTGTTGAGGATCTTCGGCTCAGGCTTACTGCTCGGACGCAAAGCACACATACACAGGCGTTAGGCTACAGTTTGCATCACAGCTAGGGCGCTATGTGCGTATCGACACGCAGCAGGAGAGAGAGAGACGTACCGAGGGCGGTGCACGTGCGGTCCCTTGACGAAGCACGTGTCTGGCGACGCGCAGGGCGTGCCAGGAGGGAACTGATACACATAGAGAGACGCATACAGACTCCCACAGTCAGTCACTCGTTCACGTAGGAGTCAGAGAGGCCTGTGTGTGGACGCACTGGGAGCGCGGCGGACGAGGAGGCCATGTCGATCGACGGAGAGTGACGGGTGTGGACGAGCGGAGCAATTCGATTGTGGGCAGCAGTCGAGCAGGTTCGAGCCAGCCGTTCTCATTCGAGGTACGCGCAACATTCGCGCAACCTCGTGGACTTCATTTCTTCCGATTGGAAGAATGGACTTCTTCGATAAGACGAGGTCGTCTTCGAAAAGACGAGGTCGAACGTGCCACTTTCACGACCTGAGTCTGCCGCGTGGCTGCGCGGGTTCTCTCTTTCTGGAAAACAGCTTGCGCCCAGTATGGAGCTGCTTCCTTTTGTCGCGCTTTTTCAAAAACCCAGTCCCTTCGGCGAAGTGAGTGACAGAACTATATCCAGCGATTATCAGAAAGAGAGCTTTTGCTTGTCACTGGCGGACCACCCAAAAAAGACCGATCCGACAGCCCAATCCTCCATCCGTCAACACAAGGCGGGCTTTTGGGTCGCTCCCAAAAACACGACAGCGACCTCGCGATGTATTGATTTTTCGAAGCGACTCTTGTCATACGAACCGGAGCAATCGATCCCGCAGGTTCCTCCTTCGGGAAGGGAGCAGCAACTCATCAATAGGCCGATGGCCACTCACCCGCATACTCGTTTGTCAATAGCAGCTAAGCACGTGCTGTCGACACTGCCAGCATAGCGCATCCAGATGTACGCCAGCGTGGTCGCACCAAGATGAAGAAGTTCCTGGGGAAAT
>JAASFQ010000030.1:0-71175 GCA_023333845.1 Globisporangium polare | reverse complement strand
CCCGCTCTCCGTCCTTTCCGAGCAGGAGAGAACCAGCGACAAGCCGCCGCCTGCCTTCTGCGTGTGTTTATGGGGCTGAAACAGGTCGCCCTCCGTGGGAATTTCGTGCGCGCTGCCGTTGGCTCGCTGCATTTTGCATTTCGCCGTCTGTCTGCCGCACCCTCGTAGATATCCCCCGAGAGATGGACACGAGCATGGGCATGAGCGCCGCGAATGTGAAGCGCGTGGCGCGCCTCGAGCGCAAGGCCGACGGCGCGCAGTGCGTCGACCTCATCGACTGCCGCGCTGACAGCAACAGCAGCATGCTCTGCGTGGACAAGCACACCAAGATGACCACGGCGGACCCGCGGCTCGCGAACGCCGCGCTCCGGGAGCTCGACATGCACCTGACGCTCCAGCAGCAGTACAAGAAGGCGCATCGCCGCAGCGAGCAGCCGCGACACATCGTCAAGCTCCACGGGTACAGACTGGAAGGCGACCGCCTGCACCTGCTGCAGGAGTACTGCGCGCGCGGCGACCTGCTCGCGGTCATGCGCCACGAGGTGCGCATGCAGAAGGCCGGATTCCCCGCCGCGGCCTCGGGCAAGCTCAGCACGGGCTCCGAGGACGGCGTGCGCCGCATCTTCACGCAGACGCTGCAGGGTGTCGCGGCGCTGCACAGCGCGGGCATCGCGCACTTGGACCTGTCGCTGGAGAACGTGTTCCTGACCGACGACGATCAGGTGCGCGTGGGCGACCTGGGGCTCGCCGAGCGCTTCCAGCGCAACCGCATGGGCCAGATCGTGCGCCACTGTCCGCAGGGCATCGCCAAGGTAGCGTACGCCGCGCCCGAGATGCACGCGGCATTCGCGGCGGGCATCCCGATCGACGTCTCCAAGGCGGACTCATGGGCGCTCGGCGTGATCCTCTCGCAGCTCTGGACCAAGCAGCCGCTCTTCCAGACTGCGACGCGCGACGACCCGCTGTACCGCCTCATGGAGAAGTGCGGCAGCCTTGACGCGCTCATGACGCTCAACCAGTTCGCCTCGGCACCCAGCGCTCTGCGTGATCTCATCGCACGGCTGCTTGACATCAGTCCGCACACCCGCCTGTCGGTCTTTGAGGCCCTGCAGCACCCGTGGGTGATGCCCAGTGCACCAATAATGCCGGCGGTGATTGCTCCGGTACTGAAGCGCGTGACCTCAGCTCAGCCTCCGTCGGCCGTGCAGCGCTCTAGTGCGACTCCCTTGAAGAAGACAAAGGCTCGCAGCGGCTCCTGCAGCGGCGAGATCGTGCTGGAGAAGACGCGCGTGAGCATCCGCGCCTCGCCCATCAGCTAGGCCATTAGCCGTCGCAGTGGAGCCCAGGAGCTCAGCTCGTGTGTGTGTGTATGAGTGAAGAAGTGAGTTCGAGTGGCCATCAACCAGCCAGCCATAACTATTTAGATCGCCAAGAAGAATCCTATAAATACATCCTGAAGAAAGCAAATGCGTTGACCACGGGCGTGCATGGAAACTGAAACGACCTCTGGTGGTCCAGACAGACATGCACGGCCGCTTGCATGTTAGCCCAGCTTGCTTGGTCTTGAGCACCTTCCGGAGCTCTACGAGACGCCACTGACGATGCGGCGGCACTTCCTCTTTCCCGAGGAGGAGCACGAGAATGGCGTGGGCGACGGCAGCGCCAACCTGCTGCGGCTCTGGCTCGACCGGCGCGCGCAAATACTACAGCATGAGCCCATCGTAAGGTTCACTGCGCTCTTCTGGGACTTGGCCAAACCCACACAGAACGCGCGGCTGTCGGCGACAAGGTACAACGAGTTCTTCGCGCGCGTCGCCAAGGCGCTGCTGCAGTCCGTGAACAGTGACGGCGCGACCGCGATCTCGCATCGCGACTGGCTGTACGACGCAGAAGGCGGGACGAGAGATGGCCTGATGACGTACGAGCTGTTCCGAGAGGCCGTGATGCAGATCGCCGAGCTCATTCTCCCTGTCGAAAGCGACGAGTCCATGTACGTCTCGTTCTTCCTCGAGCTGCGCGAATGCATCGCCATGCCCGACGGCCGTCTGCTGGCGACCGGTGGCAATGATGACGATGGTAGTGGCGGCCCAGCCGTTGACGATGACGACGGCAACGACACGCCGCTCAGATCGTCGCCTTCCACGCCGCAGCTCTACGAGGCCCTGGCGTATGTGCTGCGCTCACTGAAGGACGTGACCAAGATCCGCGGCGCGTTCCTGCAAAAGATGCCACCTGGCCACGAGCAGCTCAAGGCGATCAGCGGGCTCGCACCGCCCAACTCGACGCAGATGTCGCTCAAGCAGCTGCTGTTGTGCTACAACCCGCGCAAGTTCGCGCTCTCACGCCAGTTCTCGGCGCTCTTCGCTGGGAACAACAGTAGCAGCCACACCAGCAACAACAACAACAGCAGCGCAATCGAGGAGGAGGACGACAATGAAGGAGCGACTGACCAGGCAGCAAGCGAAACCAGCAGCTCTTTCGCCTATAGAGCTATTCTCGCGGCCGCCTCAGCGCCAGTGTCGTCGCAGATCCTGAACAAAGAGAGCGAGGACGACTGGGACGACGAGATTGCTATGATCAAGTCACTCGAGCAGTTCCCGGCACTCCGTGTTGCCGTTGTGGGGCCACCGCACTGCGGTAAGACGCGCGTGGCCAAGCTGCTCGCCGAGAAGCTCAAGTTGAAGTACTTTTCGCTCGGGACGGCGCTGGAAGAAGCGATTCACAGGAAGAAAGCGCGGCGAGCCGAAGCTGCTGCGCTAGCGAGTGCGAAGGCGGTAGCAAATGAAGAGCTCCAAGTGGCCACAGCAGCAGCGGCTGCGTCGGAGAATACACCAACAAGCGAGTCTAGCGAGCCAGCAGAAGAAGCCTCGACTCTCGAGAGCGCAGGCGACGAGCCTCCTGGCGAGACTCAGTCCAAAGAAGCCGAGCCAACTCAACCAGCAGCAGCTGAACTGGAGACTGTCCACATCGAAGACGCATTCTTCTTGGATGCAGACTTTGACGCGCTCTTCGCTGGAGAGACGCTCGCGCGCTCGAAATGCCTCGAGATCTTTATTTTCTATGTGAAGAAATCGCTCCTGGAGGGCGTGGGCGTCGTGATGGACGACGTGCACCCGGACGAGATCGAGCATGAGATCGGCACCGACTACCTGGTCGTGCTTTCTGCGACACGGGACGACCTCGAGCAGCAGACGCAGCAGTTCAGGATCACCCCCGCGACGCGGCGCGTGTACTCGGCACGCGAGCGAGCGATTCTCATGGGTGACGCCATAGCAATCGAGGCGCTGGGGTTTGGAGACTTTGTGCAGGTTCACAAAGAGACTGCGCCGGAAATGGGTGGTGGAGGCGGAGTCAACTCGGTTGCCAAGTTGGAAAGTGCTGGGTCGAGCGACGATGCTCAGGATCTAGGTGCAGAGGAGACTGGTGGGACTGGTGAGGTTAACGCAGATCCTGCAGCTGAAGGTGGTGAGCAAGAGAGCCCACCAAAGCCTGTCGAGCCATCCCAAGCCGAGCGCAACTGGATCGAGCCGCTCGATGAGCCCACGCTACCCATTCGTTCGCTGCTGATGGAGAGCTTTCGAGACCGGTACAGAGATTTCGTCAGCCGCGTGGAAGAGCGACTCGCAGCGCTGGATCCAGCGTCGCTCAATGGCCCAGCGCTGCGCTACCACGTCATCCACGTCTTGGCGTCGCAGTCGCTCTGTGTGATTCTGGACCACTGCGTTCGAGCCATCACCGGTGTAAGTGCAATGTTTGTATTCCGTGGTGCTCCTATACAGGACTAACCTTCTCACGTTTGCTTTCATTGTCCACCAGAACTCACTTGGGATCTCTCGAACGAACGTCTCACGACGAGTGGTTCCAGTGCCACTACCAGAAGAGTTTGCTGCTGCTTCATCAAACGGTCGAGCAGATCAGATCCGATGGCTTCTGCATGGCGACTGGAGCGAATTGAGCAAAGCGAGTGATGGCCCTGAGTCGAAGAGAGAGCTTTGGTTCTTGTTACCCTCGGGCAAGAGGCGACTCTCAAGATGGAAGGAGTTCTGTCCCGTGACTTCGAATGCGGAGAATGGACTCGTGCTCGGAGACCCTGGGCTCGCAGTGTGCTTCTCGGGTCGCGTCTACTTGACCGCGACACCGGACGCTCGAGACGCTTTCTGCGCCCATCCGCTGCAGTATCTGCGCAAGACGCCCCAGGTCAAGCCGTTCGGTCGCATTTGGCTCGTGAGCAGCTCAAACCTGTCGTCTGGCGCTGGACACCAGCTTCTGACTACGACTGCTGTTGCTGCTGCGCTGGGATTGCCTGCTTTCGACGCAATCGAGATCCTGGCGAAACGCACGCCCATGGCCATGCAGATGCAGCTCATGGAGGGCAAGACACTCTCCGGAGCCAATGCAGTTGGGGTCATCGCTGGTGCGATTCAGCAACAGCAACAACGGAGCGCTACTGGTGTGTCGGCGTCTTGGGTACTGAGCAATCTGCCGTTTGCAGCTGAGACCATTGCGGCGTTGAAAGAGCGCGAGTGTCTCCCCGAGATGGTCATTTTTCTGGATCCAAGCCAAGAGCTCCTCGAGAGAGAAGCCAAGAGATCAGAAATTGGTGGTGGTGTGCTGATGCTCAAGCACCAGCAGCTCCAGACGTCGCTGGTTGGAGGTAGTGAAGCTTTGAAAGAGCTGGGTGTGGTGCTCAAGACCTCTCCACTGTGTGACAGTGTTGACGACACTGTAGCGGCGATCCGGAGACAATTGAACCCGCTCGCACCTCGAATCGACCGCATAGAAGACGGATACGTCACTGCAGAAGACATCGCGAGCGCGTTTACTCCACCCCCAGAGAGTGAAAGTGGCGAAGGTACTGGTAGTACTGACGGCGAAGTTCCAGGAGATAAGGTCACAAAGCCCTTCGCATCTGGACCTCGCAAGGGTGAGACGAAGCAGTTTTGCCCTGTCTCCTGGCTCGAGAAGCAGACCCTCGTACCCGGACTCCCCGAGTTTGTCTCCGCGTTCAGTTTCCGCTTCTATTGCTTTGCCGGCAAGCGCGAGCAGGACGCGTTTGAGCGGAATCCAGTCAAATACCTCCCGAAATCCTCCAACGCAACGTCCTCGCTCGTACCAACAGTGGTGCTGCTAGGCGTGCGTGGCACAGGCGTTCCGGAACTGTCAGAGGGCGTCACGACACTGCTCAACAGTGCCAGCAAAGGGTATTCTGTGATAGACCTGGACCTTCCCAAGACAAACGAGAGGCTCGCCAAGCGCCTGCGAAGTGAATCCTTGAAAAGCGAAGAGATCCAGCGCTCGCCGCTCGATCTGTATGTCGAAGAGCTCAAGAGCGAGCTCCAGTCTTCCAGCAGTATGACGTCTGAGCCACTACAACCTTCTTGTATCGTCCTGGGTGGACTCGGCGCTGAGGAATCTCGTCTGCCGTCAACAGATCTGCTCGTGAGCTGCTTCCAGCAAGACGTGCTCCCCATTCTGGTTATCCCAGTGAGCATGCCGGACGAGCAGATACTGCAAACGCAGCTCAAGCACTGGCGAGTGAGTCTTCCCGAGCGGAGGAAGAAGCTCAAGGCGCGTCGTCCAACTTCACCGGAAGACGATGGTGAGTCAGCTGAGCCAGGTAAAGATGAAGAACCTGAGTTCAACCTGGAAGAGGCCGAAGCAGAAGAGATCCAGCGACTCCAGGAGCAGCTACAGGCAGACCAGGAGGCGTTCACGGCCGCTATTGACGCACTGCGAGCTCGTGGGATCGCTATTACAACGAGCGCACCAGTCGATGTCTCGGGATCGTTCCGACAGAGCGTGAGCAAGATCGCAGCTGAGGTTGACGCTCTGATGAGGCGCAAGGACGCGCTCTTTGACTCGTGCGAGGTCGTTTCCGAGCCAAGCACTGTGATTAACGCGCTTGCTACAGGTGAGATGGTTGTCGGCAAGCACGGCACGATTTGTCCCGTGACCGGAGACGCCGTGATCACGCCACTGGCTACCACAGGCGCCGTGGAATACCGAGGGCGCCTGTACTTCCCACGCGACAAGGACGCCATAGCCGCGTTTCTCTCGACTCCGTCCCAGTACATTCACAGTTCAGTCCCATCCAAGGCTCCAGCTCACCAGCCGACTTGCTGTATCGCTGGTGCACCTTTCGTAGGGAAAACCAGGTTCGCCCACGAACTCGCTGCCAAGTACAAGCTCGTGTACGTGTCTCCAAAGCGAGCGATCGACTGGGTGCTGCAGTGCCACGGCGGCACGAGCCTCAGCAAGCGCCTGCGAGCCTCACAGACCGCCGGCGCGAATCCAGACGCAAGTACAGTCGACGAAGCCATGATGATGCGCCTGCAGTCCTCGGAATGCCAGCTAAATGGCTGGGTGCTCGACGATTTCCTGCAGACCCAAGAAGACCTCAAGCGGTTCAAGGACAACAATTCCATCGAACCGGGGCTGCTGTTCATTCTGGACGGCAGCTTCCAAGTCATCTGGGACCGCAGGAAGAGGCTGATCATTAGATCTATTGGTAGTCACGGCGACCCTGGAGATATCGAAGGCGCCGAGCGAAGTGCTCAGGAGACCCAGCAGATCCAGCGTGTGGAGCTCAATGCCGCGCGAAACCTGCTGCTGTACCAATTCTCCTCCTGGCATCGCCAGCGACTCGACCTACTCGCGTTCTGGACCACGCAGTACGGCAGCTTCCACGTTCGGCAGGTCGACGCCACGCAGACGTCGCTATGGAATGCGCTCGCTCAGGCACACGAGAGACTCGAATCCCACATTCTCAGGATGCGCTCGTGTCGGAACGAGCTCGTGGCTGGTCGACCCGCACGAATGGATGGGGTCGTGCGGCGTCTCGGTACTCTGGAAGAATCCCAGAGTCATCCCGTGTTCCAACGCTACTGTCCAGTCGAATTGAGCTCTTTGCGGTACAGTAGTAGCTCCTGGACGTCCAACCGACAGTGCTGCGTCCAGTATCAAGGACGGTACTTCTGGCTCGCGAATGCACAGAGCCTCGAGCAGTTTGTCGCTAACCCAATGGAGTTCATTGGCTCGGACCAACTAGACGAGGCCAGTGCTCTCATCGCCAAGGCTCCACTAGATGCCTCATTGCTGAGTCTCATCTCCGTGGCCGACTGCGAGTTCCCAGAGCTGAAAGGCTACTGTCCCGTGACCTTCAAGCTCGGCAAAGGCGCAAAGGACTGGAGCGCGATCGTCAAGGGGCAGATCTTCTATAGGGCGTCGTACCTGCACAAGGTCTACTTCTTCGCCTCGGAGGAGATGCGCCGCAAGTTCTTGGCTGAGCCAGCACTGTACTCGAGCCAGAAGCTTCCCGTGAAGCTGCCACCGCAACTATCGACCACACTGGCGAAGAACTTCCCGGGAAAACTGGAGCAGGAGCTCTCGGCCGTGCTCAACGAGTCGCTGCTGGTGCTGGGTAGCGAGCGGCCAAAGTTCCTCCAGGCGAGTGCGAGGGCCTCAGCGTGCTTTTACTTGGCGCTGGTCCTGAAAACGCGTGCGAAATCTCTCCCTGCGCCAGTGAAAACGAGCTTCCAGGCCAAGAAAGAGACCTTTGAGCTCGACTGCCGACTCAGCGAGATGCTCAAGGCTGCGGTCACACCTATCAATGCGTCCTGTGGCACGGCTGTGAAAGGCGTTCGAGCTGTGCGAGGCAGCAATGGCGCGATTGGATCGGTCACCTCTGGTGGTGGTGGTCAGGACCTGGACGTCCAGGAGCTCTGTCGACGCTTCGACACGATCACGGGCTGCTCGGGAGGGAACCCGTCGATCAACGCCGCGACAGTCAAAGCTGCGTTTCTAGAGTACGCGGCCCTGTGAGAAAAGCTCCACCAAAGCGCGTAGGCTGTCGAGAACACAGAGGTGAGCTGGTAGCAAGCTGTTGATAAGCTCAAGTTCAAAGAACCAATTTCATTAAAATATATATATATATAACCAATTTCAAGACACGCGCTCACATCGCCTCGTCTCGCGCTGCGTGGCAGATACTCACGCCTTTCGCTCCAGCAGCGGCGTCTTCTCGTCTGTTGTGCCCATCTGGATGACCACGTACGCCTGCTCCAGGTCCACGTCGTCGTTGCTCTTGTATGGCGGTCGCCAGAAGTTGAGCAGCAGCGAGAACATAATCACAGGTACGGATGAGAGCAGCTCCGAGAGGCCCGCGAGCGCGGGTGGGATCGAAATCCCGAAGAACGGGTACAGCGCTCCACAGGCGAGCGGCATCAGGAGCACGTTGTACATGAAGCCCCAGGAGAAGTTCCACTTGATCATCTTGTTGGTCGCGCGCGAGAGGTCGATCGCATTGAGCAGGTCGCGCAGATCGTCCTTCACGAGCACTAGGTCCGCGGATTCGAGCGCCACATCCGTACCGGCGCCCACTGCGATGCCCACGTGCGCCATGGCCAGCGCTGGCCCGTCGTTCACGCCGTCACCCACGAATGCCACGTTCTTGCCAATGCCCTGTAGCAAGCGCACCTTGTCGACCTTCTGATGCGGCAGCGCGTCCGCAATGACCATGAACTCTGGGATACCGAGCATCTCGGCGATCGAGAGTGCGGTCTCGCGCTGGTCACCCGTGACGATCCACGTTTGGATCTTCTGGCGCTTGAGCTGCTCGATCACAAGGCGCGCCTCGGGCCGCGGCGTGTCGCGAAGAGCTACGACGCTCGCCAGCTCGTTGTTGACTGCGACGCAGACGACCACACATCCGCGCTGCTGGAACTTGCTGTTCGCCACAAGGAGGTCCACGGGGATCGGGATCTTGAGCACGTCCTGCATCCACTTGAGCGAGCCCACGCACACTTCATTGCTGGCCACAAGCACCTTGACGCCGCAGCCTGGGATCGAGTCGAACTTGGCGGCTGTCAACTCGGGCGCGTTGATCGAGCGGGCGTACGCGATCAGTCCTCTCGCGATCGCGTGCTCGCTGTTCTTCTCCGCCGCGCCAATGTAACTCCATAGCTGTCGGGTGCTGAGTCGGCTGGTGGTACTGGTACTCGAAGGCAGCGCGACGTCCACCACTGCGAGCGTGCCATTCGTGAGCGTACCGGTCTTGTCGAACATCACGACATCTACTTTCTCGAGCGCCTCAATGGCAAAGCCACCCTTGAAGAGCACGCCAAACTGGGACCCGATCGTCGTCGCAACCATGATCGCAGTCGGCACCGCGAGGCTGATCGCACACGGACAGCTGATGACGAGGATCGTGATCGCGAAGCGCAGCGCGAACGGGAATGGCGCCCAGCCGTGCGTGGCCACCTCCCCGTTCTTCGCCAAGTGGTACCACACAAAGAACATGATGACCGAGATCGAGATGATGAACGTCGTGAAGTAGGACGCCACGATGTCGGCCACGCTCTGGCTCACGCACTTGGACGACTGCGCTTCGTCCACGAGGTTCACGATGCGCGCGAGCATGGACTCGGTGATCGTGTGCGTCACGCGCATGACCAGCACGCCGTGGGAGTTAATCGTGCCGCCAATGACAACAGAGCCCGGTTCTTTCGACACCTTGCGGGACTCGCCCGTGACCATGGACTCGTCCACGGTGCTCGCGCCTTCGACCACGACGCCGTCCGTGGGGATGCGCGTGCCGGGCAGTACCTTGAGCAGATCTTCACGCTCGACGAGGATCACGTCGATGTACGACTCCTTGAGCGACTTGTCGATGCTCTTGGGGTTTCCAGTGTTGCTCTCGAGCAGAATCGCGGTCTTGGCCTGGATGTGCAGCAAAGCGTCGACGCTGTTGGATGCCTTGGCCTTGACGATCTTCTCAATGTACCGCCCCACGAGGATGAGCGTCACGAGCAGGGCTGTGACTTCAAAGAACGTCTCGGACCGACCCTCCGGGCTCACGGCGAAAATGCCCATGAGTACAGTCACGAGCGAAAAGGTGTAGGCCGTGAAGGAGCTGAGCGAGATGAGCACGTCCATCGTGACGCGCGAGCCGTAGCGCAGCGCCAGGAACGCGCTCTCGTGGATCGGGTACGCGATCACAAAGACGATGGGCGTCGCGCACAGGATCCCGATCGCGTCCTTGTAGCTCAAACCCGCCACGACCTCGCTCTCGACAGGGTTGCTCCCCGATACAAAGAGCGGCAGCATGTACTCCAAGACCACAATGGGCAGCGCCAAGATGAAGCTCGAGAGCAGGTACTTGCGGAACTTGGCGGCCTCGGCCTCTTCATTCTGCACAACCAGCGGGCGAGGACTCGACGCGTACACCTGGAACCCGAGCACGCCTGACAGGTGGCGCACGATCTTGCGCGCGCCCGTCATCTCCGGGTCGTACTCGACGAGAACGGCTCGCTGGTTACCCATGAGCTTCGATGGCGACGACGACGTGGGGGATAGAGAAGACACATCCTCAGTCTCTTCAGCTCCCATGACGCCCGGCATCCCCAACAACACCTCACGGACGCGCTCGGGGTTCTCGTAGCCGATGTGCAGCACGATGCACACGTACGACTCGTTCGGCATCACACCCGCTGAGAACCCGAGACTCACGACCATGTCCTCGATCGCCTTGGCCGAGACCTGCTGCGGGTCGTACGCGAACACGCCGCGACTCGTGAGCAGACTCACGCTCACGTCGAGGATACCAGGGCGACGCTCCATGAACTTCTCGATGCGCGTGCAGCAGCCGCTGCAGGTCATGCCGCCGATCGAGAGCCGCAAAGTGGGCGTCGCGCCGTCCACGGGCTTGCTGCTGAACGCACCCACCTTGCGTTGTGGTCCCTTGACAGGCGCCATGCTCACGCCGCGCTCGTTCTTGAACTCGGTCACGCGGTCGAAGAGCCGCTCGCGCACGCGGTCCGGGTGGCTATTGGACGGCGCGCGCTCGAGCTTCTTGTTCTTGATCGTCACCACGGGTGTTAACACTGATGACGAGCAGCATGAGTCCACAGCAGCAGTCGCTTCCCCACTGGGGGTCACGGGTGCGTCTTCTTTTGGCGCACAGCACGAGTCCACTTGTCCGTCACTCGAGCCGCAGCTCTTCGTAGTGACTACTGGGGGTTCGCTCGGCTTGGATGAGCAGCACGAGTCTTGAGGCTCGCTGGCTCGGGCTGATCTCGACGAGTAGCCGCCGCTGCCGCCACTCGACGCCACAGGCTTCTCCACAGTTTCTGGCACCACAGCCGCCACTGGAGTGGTGCTGCAACATGGACTCTTGGCTTTTGGCTCAGGGATAGCAGCAGCCACCGTCGCCACTGGTGTCGCGTCCTTTCCGCTCGAACAGCAGGATCCCGAGCTCGTCCCGTTCTCCCCCTGCGCCTTCTTCTTACTCGAGCACGATGGCGAGGATGCTGTCTTGGGTTTCTCCGCATTCAGCACCACAACATCGACAGCGCCGTTTGAGGTTGGCGCTTCTGGCTTGGATCCACCACCGCACGAGTCTCCGCTATCCGTTCCACAGCTGGTGTCGTTGCCCGAGCAGCAGCCCGTGGACGACTTCACAGGCGACTCCACGTTGAAGAGCTCCTCCTGGCCCTGCGGCGTTTCGTCGGCAACACCAGGAGTGATGGCCTCCTCAGTGTCGCGCTTGCGTATGTCAATGTCCGTGAAAGCGGACGCGCCGCCCACGCTCTGGTCCTTCCCGTTCGAGTCGGACGAGGGCGAGACGGGCAGCGACGACGAGGGCGTGGACGCCGGCGGCTTGACGACGTCGTCGTTAAGTGCGCCACCGTTACCAGCAGCAGCAGCAGCAGTCGCGCCGCTCTTCTTCTTGCCGCTCTTGCTCTTCTTGCGCGCCATGGGCTCTGTCGTCTGCGCTAGGGAGCGTGTCGGGCGCGTTGCTTTCTGCGTGGTGGCGCGCGCGTGGCTCGAACGAACTGTTCAAAGGGAGATGGCTGCGGTGATGCCTGAAACGAAGGAAGCTTCGCTTAAACCCCCTTTTATATCATGTTCTCCAACCTGATTTTCATCGCCATCGATTTTGCATTGAATCAGCACTGCTTAGCGCTTGTAAGGAGGCAGTTCTGCTCTTTTGCTGCTACGCAAGGTATTGCATGGACTCAAGGATTTCACGATACCGTTTCTATCAGCCCGCTTTCGAGTTCTGCGTTGTTGGCGTGGGCAAGCAATCACCATGCTGCCTCTGCGCGCGCTTCTTCTAGTAGTGAGCCCGCGCTGTGCATAAGCCCTCCAGCTTCTTCGAGAGACCTCACTCGCACCATTCCAACAGCTCGTGTGGAGAAGGAAAGTGTTGTGGAAGCGACGCGTGAAGAGCGACCGGAAAGATATGTTTGCCTCCGAAATTCACCCAAAAGCGCAAAGTGCGTAGCGACGCGGATCCAGCACAATCACAACGTAGCGAGTCGATATCGAACCTAACGCGGCAACAGCGAAGCTTCCGCAACGCAGCACACACCAAGCAAGCCATGGCGAGCTTGAGCCTCGCGTCGCTCGTGCTGCCCTCGGGCGAGGCGCTCTCTGCCGCTCCGCTGGTAGCGCCACCTCCAGCAGCAGCGCCGCCGCCGCCGCCAGTAGCGCCCAGCTACGGGACGCTGCCGTCGTACAACCCACCGCTCTTCTTCGAGATCGTGGAGGACCAGGTGTACCGCTCCAACAAGTGCGACGCGTCCTCGTTCCCGTTCCTCGCGACGCTGCAGCTCAACACGGTCGTGTACCTCTCGTACGACGACCTCACGCGCGAGCTCGTGGACTTCTTCAAGGAGAAGGACATCAATGTGGTGCGCATGCGTGATGGCTTGTTGTCTTGTTGGTTGTCATGCATATGCATTAAATGGCTCCACTGCTTACTTGCTTGCTTGGTGCGTTTAGATTCACTTGGGGTTGAAGTATCGGAGCTCTTCGTGGAAGGGCATCTCCGAGGGCATGGCGAAGGAAGCGATCGAGCACATCCTCGACCAGCGCCGCCACCCGATCATGGTGATGTGCAAGTACGTGTGGATTGCACTCGTATGTTGTTGTTGTTGTTGTTGTGTGGCTCTTTGGTTGACTACTTGGAGTCTCTCATTAGGACGGGCGTACACTTTGCCGGAACGATCATCGGATGCCTGCGCCGACTGCAAAACTGGAGCTTGACGGCGACGATCGACAAGGTATGCATTGTTTCCCAGTGTGCGTAAGTGATCATTGCGTGGATGACCCGGAGCTCTACCTCTTTGTCTTCGATTCAACAGTACCGCAACCTGGCGAGCAGCATCAAGACACGCTTTGAGAACGAGCAGTTCATTGAACTCTTCGACGTTGACCTGGTGACGTTGCCCCAGCAGCTACCAGAGTGGTTCGTGCACAACCAGAGGCTCATGGTATGTCTGCAAACATTCCACATCGGAACGCTCTTGAAGCAGCTGCTAACGTCGTCATCGTGTTCGACTATAGGAGCAAGAGCGGATAGCGCTGATGAATGGTGAGTGCTATCCTGGCCTCAAGCGCGACGCGATCAAGGAGAAGAAGAGCGATGGCGATGCAAAGGACGGGGAGGGTGACGCCATTACCGCCACTAACGACAGCGGCAGCAATGCGCCGCAGGTGCCCACGCCCGCGTACCAAAAGTACTTCTTCTACCTGCAAGGGCCACTCGCGTCGCCGTCCGTCAAGTTCTCCGAGAAGAAGAGCATCATCGGCGACGACGACGACGACTAATGAATGGCTTGCAAGACCAGCGTCCATAGTAACATAAGCCTCAGAGAAGATGAAAAAAGAAAATCAATCTCTGTAAAAGAAAAAACGTGTCTCCATCACCTCCCGATCGCCTTTGATGGCAACCCCCAGCGACGAATACAAAGGAAACTGCTTGCTACTTAGGTGAGGTCCTGCGCGGCGTCGACCTCGCCCATGATGCTCTCCTTGACCTTGAGCAGGATCGAGATCTTCCACGGCTCGATCTTCGAGATCGTGTCGAACTGGTACACGGCGTCCGCGAAGCCGTCGCCGTTGAAGTTCTCGAAGCTCTGCACCATGGCCTGGAGGAACCGACCTTCCCGGCTGTCGCCGAACGTGTAGTCGATCTCCTGGAACTCGTTCAGCTTCATCTGCACGAGCACGAGGTCCTTGGTCGCGAGCGCGCAGATGCCAGCGTTCAGCAGGTGGTTCTTCGCGTTGAACTTGAGCAGGTTCGACTCCATGGATGCGCGCGCAATGCTCTCGTAGATCTCCAGCGCCGCGTCGTATCTGCGCGAATGCAATCACAGAAGTTGTGAGCCATCCTACACAAAAAGACAGAGAGCCAAGAAATAACAGAACAAACAGTACCGCTCGAGCTGTGCAGAGAACTGCGCGACCTTGAGCAGCATGTTGTTCGCGGAGGACGCCTGGTTCTCGCCGCTGAAGTAGTCGGCCGCCTGGCGGTAGTTCTCCAGCGCCTCCTCCTTGTTGTCCTGGTTCTCGTAGATCTCGGCGATCTGCTTCTGCAGCTTCGCCGCGTTCGAGAAGCGTCCAGCGTCGCAAAGCATCGAGATCGCCGTGCGGAAGTACTCGATCGCGTCTGTAAATTTGCAAGAGATACGATTAGGACATTACACATGACCTGGTACGAAATCTAAGAGCGAGCTTACCAGTTGGGTTCACCTTCGCGAGCGCATCAGCCGCCTGCTGGTAAAACTGCGCCGCTCGCGAGCTTTCCTTCAGCTTCATCTGTACACCATAAGAGCAACGACACATCCCACCATGTGAGCTCTCCATGCGCAGCAGTCACACTGCGGCACCCAAGAAAGCGCATCTTCGTACCTGGCAGTCGGCGCACTTCACGTACGCATCCGCAGCCTCTTGCCCTACAAACGCATGCAACAAACACCGCAGCGCCATGCATTAGTCCGCCGTCTCGCGACGCAATAACTCCCCCCTCCCCCCTTGCACGTGCAGCATTCCCTCGAACGCTCCACCGCCCATGCATCAACCAACAACAGCTGCGCACATTTCCGGGAGATCTTGAACTGGTTGCCCGCCTTCTCGAAGAGGTCGCTGGCGTCCTCGAACTTCTGCGAGCCGCCGCCGAAGGAGAAGAACGACGTCTTCTTGAGCGTCTTCTCGCCCTGCGCCATGTACTCGGCGGCCTTGGCGTCCGACGACATGCTTGCTGCTTCTGTCTTGCTTGAGTCGCTGCTTCTCTCGAGTCTCGAGTCTCGGGTCTCGGGTCTCGCTTCTCCCTCCTCGCGTGATGCAGAAACAGTGAGTGCTTCAACGGGACAAAAGCAGTCAAAACCGCTCTTTTCCTCTCGGGTTGTACCGCTTCGACTGGCACAGCTCCGATTCGGCTTCGATCCATGTGGAGTCCGAATTGAACCAAATTGAACCAAATTGACCCCTATTTCACGAAACCACCCGGCTTGATTTGCCTAAAAAAAGTGACCCCATTAAGACCGCTTGAAAGCTTCGATCTGGAAAGAGGGTCCAAATACCTACATTTGTAAAAACCGGCTCCGAGAAATACGAAAAGAAGTTCGAGCAGGAGCTTTGACCCAAAACTTCGCAAACGGTGACCACGAAACCAGCCTTCTGGAGAGGTGTTTGAATGAGCTTTGAGAAAGGCCAACTCATTCGAATGCAGCAGGACGGACCAGGCTCAGCGAGCACCACGCGCTTTTGGCTCAGAGCGATATCACGGACGATCAATCGAAAGGGCCGACTGGGATACCGGTTTCCATTTCGTGGGATAATCGGCTGGTTTTCACAGCCCCAAACGTATCGGCAAGCTGGCTCATACTCGGTGCAAGCGATGCATTTCTGGCATTTGCCACAGTCATGGCCATGTTGGGCTTCCCTGTTGTACAGCATCAAAGCTCGGTCGAAAAGAGATACCCAGACCCTTACTCATCTTGACTCGGACTCGGAGTTCGCGATTTTCACGCCAAACCGGACCGGTGTACCGGTGTGTACCGGCGTACCGGCGACCGCAGAAGAGAGTGATGGTGATGCGTGGCCGTTGTGTGGCGCATAATGGCATAATGGCTTCAGCGTTCAAATCTTCGCCCGCGAGGCACGTCGCAAGCCGCGCAAGGTCCGCCCTACGCTCGTCGTGACCACGTGTTGCCTGACTGGACCAAGAGCTTCGATTAACGTACTGACTGGCTGGGTGTGTACATGTGCAGGGTCCGGTAGTTATTTATTCGCCGGCGGCGCGCGATGGCGGGCAAGAAGCGCGTCGGCGCGCTCGTGCAGCGCTTTGAAGCCGCGCAACGCAACACAAAACCCTCCACTGCTGCTGCTGCTGCTGCTGCTGGCGCGTGCGACGTGGTGGTGGAGGGGAGTGTGGAAACGCTCATCGCTTTTTACAACGGCATGGCGCGCAGCCTCCCGGACTTCCCGCGCTCTGCGTACACGCGATCGACGCGCACGCGTGCACGAGAGCCGCTGTCGCCCGTGGCTCACGAAGAACCAGTTGAGCGACAAGAGCCACAGCACTCACGAGAGTCCATGTGGGAGCAAGCGGAGGGGGCCGCAGACGCTGATGAAGAAGAGGAGCCGTCGACGTGCGACGAGACCGAGTCTATCCACTCGCTCTCATCGTCGTTCATGTCGGACTCGTCGTTTGACGACCACACATCCGACGCGAGCCTGTACTACGAGTCCGAGTACCTCGCGTATCACCGCCGGGCAGTAGCAGCAGAGCCCGACGCAGAGCCGGAAGCAGTACACGACAGTGAGCCAGAAGAAGAGAACGAGCCGACCAAGCTGGCGACAGAATCATCGTGTGCGCTTGCCTCGCTTGAGCCAGACGCCGAGCCTATCACTCTCGCTTCTCCGCCATCTCTCCCTGCTGCTAAGGAGACTACCCAAACGGTTGCATCCGTCCCATCTGAACCAGAAACAGAGCCTATCGCCACCCCACGCGTTCTTCCTCCTGCTCCAGCTGGCTCAGATGACACAGCTCCATCGAAGAACGAGCCTCTTCCGAAGATGCCGCGTACGCTTCTACCGTCCAGAATCCCAATCTGGAGAGGATCGAGTCTCGCCCGAGCTGCGGACAACAAAGGGATCGAGCCTCTCTTCGCAGCTGTGTCGGGTGGGTCCGAAACGAGTCGTCCTTTCGGTGGTGTTGGCAGTCTAGAGATCGTGAAGCGTGAGCGCTGCGACCCCAGCGTGCCTCGCAGTCCGGCGAAGCGAGAGGTCTGTCGTCGATTTGCTGCCGCTAGCTCTCCGAGTCCTCGCAAGCTAGCCGAGACCAAGAAGGAATCAGACCGACGCCACACCGTCAGTAGCTTCAACCCCAAGACCATGGCACCAGGAGCTCGTATCGCAGCAGCTCCGTTAAGTGCGTCGGCGACGATGATGAAGAACAAAAAGAGACGGTCGAGCGTCACAGCGCCCTCGGCGCGATCCCACGGCGTGAAAGTGCCCACGTTGTTCGTGGGCACTAAACCTGCTGCAACTCCAGCACTCGCACCCAAGTTCACACCGATCGTACACCACCATCCGATCCCAATCAACTCCAGAGCTGCTATTCGTACCCAAACGAGACCTCCAACGCCACCTTCAGTTCCCGCACCGCTCCAGAACGCTGAGATTCGGCTCGACCGCATCAAATCCAGACTCTTCGACTATGAGAACGACCCAAAGCGGCTCGAGATCGTCGCTGCGAACCGCGCACGTCGAAAGAGCCTCGAGGCCCGTGCTGCAGCCTGATATCGCCAGAAGCGACGAAGTTACTGTGGGTGTGCGTGGTTTGTATTGTTGGGAATCTGTGCATGTTGAGGTATCGTATGTCGTTGTGCCAGCAAGAGCGAGTTCGTCGTGCTGAGTCTATATAAGTGATCTATTTATCAGTCTTTAATACAGCACCGTCTGCCAACCTTGAAGCGCGCACTCGACTAGCGCGCGGCGTGGTGAAGCGAATTGATCAGCTGCAAGAAACGTGGATGCAGCCTCACTCGACTGGCGAGCAAGCAACTGATTAGGACCGACTTGGAGAACGAGAGAGTCGCAGTCAAACTCGACCGCTTGTGGGCAACCCAGCCATTCACCAGGACGAAGGAGGTGGAGCCGCTCAAGGAGCTTCGCTTTCTCCCGCGAGCGATGGTCCCCCCGGACACCGATCTAAGCAAGAGCTCTGGCTCAGTGCAGTGCATGTGTGCGAAGAGGAGGTCAAAGAAGTCCAGACCGCCGAGAAAAGCAAGTGCTCTTCCGGAGAAGCAGTCGTCACCTCCATCGACACACACTCGGCGCTTTCCTGTGCCTCTTCAGGCTCCATGTTTCTCGACCGGCTCCACTGATGGTGAGCAAGGTAGAACCCCTGCTGGAGAGATCTTCTGGTGACTGTGATGCTACCCAAGACAACTCAAATCTAGCGATGTGCATTGGGGTGGTGTTGTAAAGCAGAGCAGCAGTCGGTCGGTGGTGACCGAGCGAAGAATTTGATCGACCTGATGCTGCGTTTCTAAGCAAAACTAGGTGCCGGTAAGCTCTGCGGTGGGTCTATAGAGCTCACGACTCGCGCGTGGATCGGATTGACGTGCCTGTCATGGTCATGTGGGCCTCCTCGGCGTGCGCGTGCGAGTCCATCGAGAACGCGAAGCCGTGGTGCGGCTGCGGAAGCATGTTCCGTATCTGCGAGCTCTTGCCGTTGGTCGGTATGACGAGGCCGATTCGTCCCTTGGACCGCACGCGGTTGGGCTTCACCGGCACGGGTACAGACGCGTTCGTGTTGTCGTCCCACTGCAAGAGCTGCTTTTTGAGATCGAACTTGATCACCTCCTTCGCGAGCTGCCAGTACTCGGGCGCGAACGTGAGCTTCAAGCCGTTGAACAGGTACGCGTACGAGAGCGCAGTGATGGGCGTGAAGAGCAGCAGCGGCCAGAACGCGTTGGTCTTGAACGTCTGCTCCAGCATCTTCTCCCACGTGAGGTCGGAGAGCTGCGCCATCTGTCCCGCAACGAACGCCACGAGCAGCCACATGACGAACGAACCCCAGTAGAGCACATGGTTGAGCAGGTGGAAGCTGTTCTGGAAGAGCATGAGTTTCACGTTCGCGATCAGCACGACCAGCGTGAAGGTGATGTTGCCATTGAGCCACATGGAGCTGCTACCCCCGTTGTAGCTGGCGTTGTCCATGCCGTTCACGACGACGAGCGTGATGATCACGGACTCGACGATCGCGCCCAGTACCCAGAGCGAGAAGATGCCTCGGTTCAGGTCCTCGTCACGCGGCCCAACGTAGTAGAGCTTGGGAAACTTCATCGCGAACTCGTCGCCCACATCCTGGTCGAGGATCGAGAGAGCGATGATCGGGATGGACGTCATGCAGATATTGTAGAGCTGGACACCCGTCTCGAGGAAGAACTTCTGTCCCGAGAAGCCGCACATGAGCGTGTACCAGTACTGCGCGGCCGTGAAGAGGATGTTCTTGTAGAACATGTACACCACGAGCTGCGACATCCGTCGGTAGTTCCAGCGGCCATGCACCAGCAGCAGGCGCTCAAGGAAGCGGAACTGGGCGATGGCGTAGTCGCTCGAGTTGACTGCCTGCATGCCCTCCTGACCCGAGATGCCAACGCCGATGTGCGCCTCTTGGATCATGGACACGTCATTCGCACCGTCGCCGATCGCCAGTGTGCGCACCCCTGGGACGTACTCCTTGATGATGGCGACCATCTGCGCCTTCTGTGCCGGGGACACGCGGCACGCGATCACAGCCTTGCAGTACTGCGAGAATTCGGCCAGCAAAGGACGGCACATACCCGTGAGAGCGTGAGTGAGGATCTCGCCGTCGATCACCAGAGCGATGCTCTTGAGTTCGCCGCGACTTGTCACGGGGGACTCGAGATATCGCTGCACGTCGGCACTGCGCGCTGCGATCTGCGTGGTGAGCTCGCTCTCGACCTGTTCGGCTGTTGGGAAGTGCTTGGCGCTGATGACGAGAACGGTCATGTCGTTTGTCAGTAGCTGACAGGCAAAGCCGATGTTCACTGCGGTCTCCTCCTTGTCACCCGTGAGTACCCAGATCTTGATCCCAGCGCACGCGAGGTTCGCGATCGTGTCGGGGACACCGCTCTGCAGCTTGTCTTCGATCGCTGTGGCGCCGAGAAGCTCGAGTTCGCTTTCGATTTCATCCATGCAGTCATCGATGGCGTTCGGCAGATCCTTCTTGCGCTTGTCGATCTCAGTCAAATTGTTCTGCGCGTCGTGGAAGCGATACGCCCACTTCTCGTAGTACGCCGGGTCGAGCTCACGGATCGCGATCGTGAGCGTGCGGAGCCCTTCTTCAGCGTACGCGTCGATATGGCGGCGTGTGATCTCCTGCAGCTGCGCGGATTTGCTGTCGTCACCCTTGGCCATCCGCGCAAAGATGATTGCGTCCGCGCCTTTCGTGTACAGGAAAATCTTTCCGTTTGGGTGGCGCAAGATCGTCGTCATGCGCTTGCGGGTGCTGTTGAACTCCAGGACGTCGAGCAGCTCGAACTGGTGGTTGACGCCGTGAATCTTGGCGTGCGCCATGCCTGGCGAGCGGCTCATGAACTCAAAGCCAAAGAAGCCGGCGCCAGCGACCAGCGCTTGCTCGTCCGGAGACGACGCGGAGAGAGTGATCTCGGTCGAGTTTTCATGGCGCTCGGGGATCACGGTGTGGCAGACAGCCAAGTGCGTGAAGAAGGCGTCAATGCGGCGCTTCTGGGAGGAGCCCGAGTTCCCTTGGATGTCGTTGAAGAGCTCGGGTCCGTCAAAGTTGACGTACGGGACCGTTTCTCCAGACTCCTGTGCGTTTATGACGGGGAGCGGCTTGCCCGTGCGCTTGAGCGCTGCGAGACCGATCTCCGTCGTGCCTTTTCCGTAGGAGACGCCGCCGATGGAGCACTTCCTGAACTCCATCACGTTGCACGTGAGCGTGCCCGTCTTGTCCGAGAAGATGTACGAGATCTGCCCCAGCTCTTCGTTGAGCGACATGGAGCGCACGAGCGTCGGTGTGTCGGTCTTGTCGTGGTAGATCTGCTTATCCCACTGGATGAACTGCGCCTGGAGGTACTTGACCATGCTCATGGACACGCAGAGCGAGATCGGCACGAACTGGTACATGAGCAGCATGTAGTAGAAGAGCATGATGATCCAGTCCACTCCTATACTATTCCCAGAGTCATCGAGCGCCAGGTACCACGGCTTGCGACTCGCAGCTTTCCAGATCACAGCGCCCGAGGCACCGACTGCACTGAACGCAACGAGGATCACCAGCAGCGCGACGATGTACTGGTTGATGGACTGGTCCATTGTGCTCATCTTGGACGGCGGTGCCGAGTTGCTCATCATGATCTTGGTGTCCTTGCCCGTGTTGAAGACGACACCGTGCACCCAGTCGGTGTTGCGGATGATGCATCCGCGTAGGACGATGCTCTCGTACGGGACCGACTGCTTGGCCTTGCCGTCGATCTCGAGCACACCCTGGAAGCTGTTGATCGCATTGTTCGGCTGCTCGCAGCGGACCACACCTTTCAGCTTGACTAGGTTGTCGATCGATCCCATCTCGGCGAGCGTGCACTCCATCGCCGAGCGCACTTTCATGTTGGTCTCACCGTCGAGCGACTTGGTCTCTACGTAGCAGGTGCCCGAGGGCGGTGCGTCCGGCAGCTCACTCACGGCGATCACGAGGATGTCGGCGGGCACGAGGTCGCGGTTGTTGAGGCGGATGACGTCGCCCACGACCACCTCCGCCCACTGCTTGGTGATGAACGACTTCGTCGCGGCGTCAAAGACGTTGGTCGGACGCGAGTTGGCGACGCTGTCGGCGATGTGGCGCTTGTGGTCCTCGAGCACGGCGAAGACGGCGTCGACGAAGATGATGAACATGAGCGGCGGCAGCGTCGACGGCTGCCCGTTCGTGTTGCTGATCATCGGGATGCACTGCATGATGCATATCGCGAGGAAGTAGAGGTTCGCCAGCTTCCGGAACGTTTCGAAGAGGAACTTTGGCAGGAACGACACGAGTGTGTACTTGGACGTGACGATGAAGTTGTCACAGTAGCCGAGCTCCGTGTTCTTGGGCGTGTCGTTAAGGTGCACGACGCGGTACTCGTTCTTCTGCTGCCGCGGCGACTGCATCGGTCCTTTCATGTTGCTGATGGCTTCACGCGCCAAGCTCTGCCTATGCTGCTGGTACCGCCCAGACTCGTGCCGATTGATTAAGCGGACAGCTTATACTTGAGAGCCCTGCTGTTGCTGTCCTGACTTGCTGCTCCCTGTCGCGTCGTGATCGAGTGATCTTGGCGGCGATGAGAGCTGGAGCTGCCACGAAGAAGTTTCACGCTTGGCTGTCATGGTCTGTGAGTGGCATGCACCTGGGGCGTGTGGCAAAAATAGGGTTCCTTCGTGTGTGCCTATTTCTGAAGCTGCGCTTTCCCGTGTGTGGCAGCTGCTCGATTTAGCACGCACGGTGAGCCAGCAAGTTGCAGCCCCAGACGTCTGACTGCGCAACTGGACTCTGCGCCGTCTCTCCTGCCCCCGCAACCCGTTGGATCGACAAGATTCAAAGGCGTTCAGGGTGGATCCATCCATCCATCGCACTTCAATAATGACGGGAGGGTTTCCAGACGCAGAGCCACTTCACTGACGTGCCTGGCTGCTGAATGCAAAGGCTCTTTTCAATGAAGCAACACTCAATCAGACATCGACCCGCGTGCGTGGCGTTTGGTATCGCAATCGTCCGCTGAGATGGCTGCAGCTTCTCCCTGTAGACGAAAACGAAAGCGGAAAAAAAGGATCCGGCACTCACGCTCGCAAGCACTTGTCGATTGCATGGTGTTGACGAAAGCGCTGGAGTGCGCAAGCAGCTGCCACTCGTCACCGGATACTTGCTCGTGGCTGGTGGATCTGTGCATGGGACTTGTTAAAGAGAGGCAGGGTGGCGCGTACGCGGTATCCATTTCGCAGGGGCGAAAGGAAAGCAGCCACGTCACTTCCTACAAACTGGAGGCGTATCAAACTGCCTCCTCTGTCGCCGAGGAGTCATTGGTGTGAGCAAAAAAAGAGGCAACTTCAACTCGGCCAAATTGAAGTGACTGTCGTGAAAATCTTCCGAACAGCGGCAACCTGTGAGCTTTTGGCAGAGGCACGTGCCGGGCGACGAGCGAGTGCAACGCAAAAGGGAAACCAGGTGCGTGGCGACTGTGGGAGTGATGGTGGCTGGGTGGTTGGTTGCATATGTAGACGCCACTCGCTGTTCGTTGTTCATTTGCGCATTTGCCACCCACAGCACACATCAGTCCCAGCTCGACACGTGAAGTGTCCACCTGCCAACCCAAGCAAACTCCGAGGAGGAAATCCCCAGTGCTACAATGATGAAGCTGCGAGGAAGCTACGTGGTGCGCACCACGAGGAAAGCAAACCTGCTGCCTGCTCGACAGCACTCAATGAAGGCGGCTCGCGCTCCAGAGCTGAGGTTCGCGATGGTACGAGGCTCCCTGATTAGTTGTTGGATGCATCATTGTGGCGAAATGGATGCTGACGTGGGCGTGCGCTTGTCAACAGCAGCCTGTGCCCCGACAACATCGACACCAGGCTCCGAGATCACCGGTGGAGTTGGAGCTTGGTGAACTGGCTGAAGAGTTGGAGCAGATTCCGTCATATCGGTCAGCATTCCCGCGTAAAAGAGCCCGACTCCATGCGCCTACTTCACGCACCATCAAGTCCAACGACGAGCATAGCCATCTGCTGAAGCAACAGCAGTGCAATCTTCCGGAGAGCACGTGGTGCATGATTCAGGACATGATTACAAATGCAAAGAGCCTCGGCGATATGTGAGTAGCTGGCACTGCATTGCGATTATCTATGCATCCACGTAACTAATTTGTTGGGATGTGGTACTCTCAGAACTCGAATCACCTTGACGTTCTTTAAGGAGCACGAGACCATCCAAACTCTTGCGAACAGCGAGTTCGGCCCTGCGTTTCCGATCGTGATCCCAGCGAGTGAGGTCTACAACATGCTAGGTGAGCCCACTGCAGTCTTACGCATTGCTCACGATGATACTGAGCCTCGGGTGACACTTGTTGCTACTCGTTCAGTGCCACGAAAGCGAAGAATCTATGACGTTCTGCACGTGCTTGAAGGTAGGGATTCACAGGCCGCTGTCTTGGGGCGAAGGTTCCTCAATCTGACCATTGCGATTCATGCAACTCCAGGAGTTGGTGTCATCAAGAGAGTGAGGGGTGATGAAGTGACAGGCGCTAAAGGCGGAAGCTTCCTGTACTTCGGGAAAGAGGCTGCTATCCAGCATCTCAGCAGAATTCAGCAACTCGCGAATGAGGCTGTGGAGAGGCTAGGCCAACACCGATTTGAAGCTCCAAGTGCGGAAGAGATCGATATCGCGTTGCTCAAGATGTGCGAAGACCAGGCGGAAGTTGAGCGATGGCCAGGCTTGACCACTACAACGACATCATTTCTCAGTCTCCTACTCCAACAAGGAATCACCGAAGCGCTAGCTCTCCCCGCAATCAGCAACCGTCTTGTCGAGGCCAAGAAGAATCGCGACCCCAACTTCACGAACGAGAGTGCTCACGCAGACGTCAATCGCCGAGTGTATGACGTCGTCTCGGTCCTCGCAAGCTGCAACTTGGTCCTGATATCGATGGCGCCTGATGCAGATGACCGAGAGGATAGCCGAGACAAGATCTCGTCGAGAAAGCACGTTCGATTCAACCACGCGATTTTCGATGACTCAAGCTCCCTGAAGATCGCCGACGTCTCTACACGGAAGCTTTCAAGCCATCTCCAAACGGAAAAGCTACGCGCAGCGACCAGATACAAGCGGAGCAAGAAGCTGGCCACTCAGAAGAAGCAAGCCGCTAGCAAGAGCTCGAAACCATCGGCAAAGAACAGACTTCGTTTTGGTGAAGCGGATTTGCAAGACGACACTCCGCTGGAGACAGCCGAGTTGAACGATCCAGTCGATGCTCCGAGTGCGACCGTCGAAAGTGGCATGTCATTGCGCATCGACCTCAGTGCGATTTCAGCATACAGCAATGGCGACTACTTCGGGCACCGCGTGAAATCTCTGCCTCGTCAACCCCTGCAGCCAGCCCGTGAAGATCTTCGAATCGAGTCGTTTTGTCCGATCATCAAGACTGAGCCTCAAGGAACGCACGACTGGTGGGATGGCTCTCTTCAGGAACTCCTGTTTCGGGATGCACTCTCCTCGCAGGATCTGCTGCGATGGGAGCAGATGATGCCCCACACGAAGAAGGAAGAAGAAATCGTCTGGGGTCAACCCTCGCATGTCCATCAGCCTCACCCGCATCCACTGCCATCCCCACATCTGTGGGCTGACGATCTGGATCTGAAGTGCTATGAAGAATTCGCCGACGACGATGACGCCTTCGCCGACAGCTTCTTTGCATTGTGAGGTTTGCGGGTATCAATCGCATCTTCCACATGGCGTCGGACGGTTCGCTGCGGCTAGATGAACTAATAGAGGGGCGATACACGTACAAGACCAACAGTAACATATTTATTTCAAGCAAGTGACATTTACATCCATGGCAAACTTTCCTCAATAGTTGTTGTTTACACCCAGTAGCCGCTCGCGTCGCTGTCAAGATCTAGCTGATCAACGCCCGAGTTGCTCAAGTATCCATCCGAGCAGCTCTGCACCCCACTCGACTCGCTTTCGGAATCTCCGGCGAGCAGCATTTCCGCAAACCTTCGGGCCACCTCCTTCTCGTCTTTCTCCATCTCCGAGATCATCTTTGGCGCCTCCAGTCTACAGCGAAAAACAACAGAAAAATGAGCAATCATTGACGCATGTAAACAAAGCGACAATGCAACAAAAACACCAGTCTTCGTACCGATTTCTTGCGAGTGCGAGGCGGATTTTGTAGGTTGTCGCGTCAGCGAGCTGGTTCTTCGCGAGGTTGAGCGTCTCGAGGTGAATGTTCACGTCCAGCGCCTCCAGCAGCGCGCTGGCGCCGCTCTCTGTGATGCGGTTGTGCACGAGCCCGAGATACTTGAGCGCCTGGTTGCACTTGAGCGCCTCAGCTAATGCCAATGCGCCACGATTCGAGATCTGGTTGCTCCACAGCGACAGGTACGTGAGCGATTCGTGGCCGTAGAGCGCCTGCGCCAACGCTTCAGCGCCCTCGTCCGTGATGTTGTTGCCGTAGAGGTCAATGTACTCGAGCGTCGAATTTACGCGCAGCATGTTTGCGATCGCTGCGGCGCCGGCGTCGCCAATGTCGTGGTCACGAATCACGAGCTTCACGACTGTGCGGTTAGTCGTTAATGCGCGCGCGACGAGATCTGCGCCGTGGGCCTCGAGGCGCTTGTTGCGCTGCGCCAGGTACGAGAAGTCGAGCTCCATGATGTTGTCCTCGTTCTCATGCACACGATAGATCAGCGTACCCAGCGTCTGGCCTTTCACGCGTGTGATGTACTTTGGGTTGGACTTCGGTGGCTTCCCAGATGACCGCGGCGCACTGTTCACAGTCCTCGACGAGGTCGCGGACGAGACCTGCGTGGAGTTGCTCTTCACGTTCTCGAGCAGCTCCGGGTCGACGCCGGACCCGGGCGGCGTCACCTTGTGGCTTGGCGACGGCGACACTGCTCGACTGGCGCGACGCCTGCTGCGCGAATGGCTCGTGGCGCTGCTGTAACTTCTGTGAGAGGTCATCGACCGCGGCTCGTTGCCCATGGCCACCTCTTTGATGATGATCGCAATCGGCTGCTCCTCCTCTTCCGGCTCGTTCGTGACATCCACCAGGTCGCCGACGACCTCCGTTACGCGGCTTCTTGCGATGATGTGCGAGCGCGCGGAGGTGTCGCTGCGCGGGATCGAGATCACGCTCACTGGCACGAGGCCTTTGAGCGAGATCTTGTCGTGGTCTTCGTGCAGCACTTTCCGCCAGTAGCGCTGGAGTAGAGAGAGGAAAGACAGCACAGCAACTATCAGTACCGCACAAGCAAGTCGCCCAAGCAAGCCGTCCATTGAGAGCACAAACAGAACGTACGTCCAGGTATTTGCGCTTCCGCCGCAGGTTGATGTCTGGCATGAGCAGCGCCATCGTGACGGCACAGGAAGGAGGCTGGTGTTGTTACGGCGGCGAATGCAACAGGGAATAGCGACTCCTCGTAGCCAAAGCGATGGCAGCAGACGCTGGACGCTGGTTCACTGCGGCGTGCGGGGCTCTGAAGTGCTTCGAAGCGCACCGGGAGTGAGCGACGGACGGGAATGAAGGGGCGAGCGAATGCAGCGTTTGACTTGCAAAAGCTGAATGGAAGAGAAAAACATCATCAGCCCGCTTCGTTCGCCACCAAAAACCCAGCACCCAAAACTACCAACAAAACAGCTGGTTTGCAACCCTCGTACCTAAGCGAAGCAGGAAATCAGGAGACCTCTCTCGACCGCGACCTTTCTCGAAAGCGAGGTGCTCGTGCGATGTGATCCAATGCGTCCCATCGTGTTCGACTACCACGTCACTCTTCTCTGGTGCGCCAGCGCATTGCTATGAGCCCGCAGCGCGCCCCCTTTGAGCAAATGCCTCCCTTGCTGGCCTGGTTGTGGCCCCACGCTCCGCGCTTTTCAATAAATGTCGCTCACTGCTCCTCGCGCCTGAAAGTTTCAACAAAAGCGCAAGTGCTGTCGTGGTGGCTCGAGCGTGACCTTGCGCAGGCCGGAAAAACCAACAGCAGACAGGCCACTTCTGCAGTGCTTCGGCGCTACTTCGCGTTGAGCGCACAGCGTCGGCGTTTATTCGCTTCGTGCTGGCCATGGTTGTGGCGCCAATCTCCTGGCGCTTTTTGTGTGGCTGTTCGTGCTGTGGCCCAGAACTGGACGGTGCGTTCGCGAGTCGAGTCGAGCGTGATCTGGGGCTGCGAAGTGATGACAAGGGAAGCGGTGAATCTCGCCTCAAATGCTCTGATCTGGTCATCATATACAGATTGTATAATCTCAAGGCTCGATTCGACTGACTGGTAGTAACGTGCGGATTCTGATCTTGTGGTTTATAGTGTCGCTCGAAAGCTTCTGAATCTGGACGGTTGACTGCAATGGCAGCCAAAATGCGAAATGAGTGAACCCACCCGAGCCTTTCAATGGAGCGCTTGCGACACGGCGCTCCACCTTCGAAAGGGGTGGAGGGAGGTGTCGAACGAGCGCTCGCTTTCCATCTGCCGAAAGCGAGCCCCGCCTGTGCCTCGCGCTCGCCGCACACTTTGGTCGGATATCTTGGCAGGCAAGTTGCTCTTGTTCTGGTTGTGTGTTGGGCGGGCTGCTCAGTGGCTGGCACTGAACCTGCACTTTTTTGACGATCTGCCACCGACTGGACGGGTATCGCACGGCGAGCGAGCAGGCAAACTCCAGTAACCTCGGACAAATGATCGTATTAACTGTTGCTAGAGAGAGATCCTGCTTGGAACCCCATCCTGCAATAAAATAAGCTCTTCTTCACCGCAATTCGATCAGGCGTTCCTTCGCGGCGCGCGAGCAGCATGTGTCCAAGTGGCTCTTCTTCTTTACAGGTATCCTTTCCGAATAGGCATGCGTTTCTATAAGGTTTTAGTGCGGGTTTGTTGCCTGACAAGCGCGAGTTTATCATAAAGAGCAGCAAATAAGTCGAGATGCAGTCCGCCTTCGTGCCACCATCCGTGCGACATGACGATTCATCGGCGGCTTTCCACGTGCTCATTCTCAGTAATATCTCTAAACATTTCGCCAAAAAATCCACTTTTTCCTTTCTTTCCAGAAGGGAAAAAAACGAGCGAGCGGGGCTGCTGCATTTTACCACGCAAGTGACCACAATAATCACACGACGGGCGTTCACGTTCATTCGGCATTTTCGTGTGCGACGAGGAAGAAGAGGAAGAAGCCCAGGCAGCTTGATTAGCACCAAGCATGTACGACAACGATCCGTACAAGAACCAGCAGGCACCGCACGGCGGCCACTACCAGCAGCCGCAGCAGGCGCCGCCCCCGGGCGGGTACGCCTACGGCTACGGCCCGCCGCCTGCCCAGCCGCTGTACCCACCGGCCCCGCAGCAAGCGTAAGTCGTTTGGGACGCCCCCGCACATAGGGAAGATAGATGTCCAAGCATTTGCTAGGGGGACTAACGTGTTCTATGTATGTGGATGAACTGTGTGTGCTGTAACGTGCAGGTACATGGGCCAGCCAGCGGACGCGCACATCCAGGGCGTGAACTCGATCAAGCCGTGAGTGTGGAATAAAAAGCGTAACGCAACTTGCTGTGGGCTGACGGAAAGTGAGTAGGAGAGTGACAAAATGGTATGCCTGTGGTTTGTGGATACTAGTGAGCAGAGCCCGTCGACGGGATGCCGCGACTGGCCGTTCGCGATCGTGTTCCTGCTCAACGTCGCCGCGATCATTGTCCTGATGGTGCGCACTTGCATAGCAACATATTGGGAGTGATAGTCGAGTCGCTTAATAGGAAATGTGCTAACGTAACGAAATAACCGTTGTGTCTATGAACCACTAGGTGGTGTATGGGATCGACTCGCTCAGCGACAGCGACGGCAGCTCGACGTCGTCGAACGCGCTCTCTCCTTCAGACACGAGAAAAGTGATCGGGATCGCGGTCGGCATGGCGGTCGTGTCGCTCATTCTCGCGCTGCTGCTTGTGAAGCTCATCACTTCGGCGGCGCGCTTCATGATCAACTTTGTGCTCTGGTTCAACGTCGGCCTCTCGGTTGCCGTCGCGGTGTACGGCTTCGTCAGCGGCAACCTGTTCCTCGGCATCATCGGCGCGATCATCGCGCTGCTCAACCTGTGCTACGTGCGCGCGGTGCAGCACCGCATCCCATTTGCGGTTGCGAACCTCAAGGTCGCGGAGAAGGCGATCTCGAAGCACAAGACCACGTACCTGGTCGCGATCATCTTCACGATCGTGCAGATCGCGTGGGTGGCGGTGTGGGCACTCGCGCTCCTCGGTGTCGCGAACAACATGAGCACGGACTCGAACGCGAGCTCGACCGGCTACCTCGAGGATAGCGCGACCTGCACGCTGAGCTCGCAGTGCATTTCGGACTCGTGCAAGCTTTACAGCAACGGCCGCAGGTGCGCGAACACGACGTCGCAGTTCTTCAAGTCGTCGGCAACGAACTACGTCGCGTACTTCTTCATGCTGATCTCGTTCTACTGGGGACTCCAGGTGTTCAAGAACATTGGACACGTGACCGTCTCGGGCACGGTCGCCACGTTCTGGTACAACTCGGAGTCGGCTGGCGCGACGGGCTCGTCGCTCAAGCGCGCGACCACGACGTCGTTCGGCTCGATCTGCTTTGGCTCGCTGCTCGTCGCGATCCTCCAGGCGTTGCGTGCGCTCGCGGAAAGCCAGCGCGAGGAAGGCAGCTTCCTCGGCTGCATCTGCGAGTGCATCCTGGGCTGCCTGCAGTCGCTCATGGAGTACTTCAACCGCTGGGCTTTCGTCTACGTCGGCATCTACGGATACAAGTTCACGCAGGCCGGCAAGGCCGTGATCGACCTGTTCCACCAGCGTGGCTTCGACGCGATCATCAACGACGACCTCATCGGCAACGTGCTCAGCTTTGGTGCTCTTGGCGTTGGTACGTGATGTGGCGTCTTGAATGTTGTTGCTCTATATTGTTGGCAAGTTTTCTGACACTCAGTCACATGTGTTCTTGCTTGTGCTGAACAGGCTTGGTGTGCGCTGGCATTGGCGGCATCATCGGCGAGGCGACGGACATTGTTACGTTCGACAACAGCACGAGTAAGTTCATCCCTGCGCGATGAATTTCAACCGAGGATGTTTGGTAGTGGTTCTGACGATCTTGTGTGCTGCTCTCTCCCGCAGTCGTCTTGGCGGTGCTTGGATTCCTCGTCGGACTCGGCGTGTCCATCACTCCGCTCGCTGTGATCGACAGCTCTGTGGCGACTATTTTCGTGTGCTTCGCTGAGGTTCGTCGTTGTATCCACTCTCCTTCCTTAGCTGTACATTTGGTGAAGATGAGTTCCTGATATCGTTATTCTCTGCTTGTTGTAGGACCCTGCGGCCTTCATGCAATCGCACCCTGAGCTGTACAACCCGCTCATCGCCGAGTGGCACAACCTCTACCCGGAGATCCTGGTGCAGGCGGGCTACTGGCACGCGTAAGCCACGCAACTGAGTGGAGTTGAGCTTAGCGGCGAAACTTGAGAATCGACGACTGCAGTTGAGTCTCCTCTGCATATATTTTTCTTCTTCTAGCAAACAGCTTCAGGCACATATTTTCCAAACGGTGAACGCATGCATGCATACGCGAGTGAGGATCTAATGAATGGACACTTTGTGTGGTGCTCTTGATTGATGCAACATTGTGTATTTCGCTAACGGGAGTTGGGGAATCCTCGAGTCTGTGGAGATTGTCGGAAGAGGATGCTGGATGCGGCGATATGCAGCGTCGCGTTATTATGAATGGGATCACTTTTGGCGACGAGGCGTTTTCTTTTCCAGAAGAATCCGCGAAGAGGCATGAAAAGACGCGAAAGTGAGGAAATGAAGACGGAAATGCGAGCGACCTCTGTGTGTGTTTCTCTCTCTCTCCATTATCAGCCCACGGATCTGCTCCCCATTATCGCATCGACTCACGCGCTGCAGGACTAGCACGCCAGTATCATATCGCTCGTCTCCCAATGCCGACATGGCGATTAAAGCTGCGGGTCGTCGTCACCCGCGCAGCAACGCTCGCCACGCTCTTCACACTCACAGCAACAGCAGCCGCCGATGGCGAGACAGGGACCGTTGACGCGGCGACGGTTGTGCTCGAGATCTGCCGGTACGCGCTCATCCTGGTGCTCGTGACGCTCTCGGCCATCTTCTCGGGGCTCACACTGGGGCTCATGTCGCTCGACCGCCTGGGGCTCGAAGTGATCATCGGCGCCGGTGAGCGGGACGGCGCGAGCGACGACGAGGTGTACAAGGCCGAGGCCGCCAGGCGCATCCTGCCCGTGCGCGAGAACGGCAACATGCTGCTCTCGACGCTCGTGCTGGGCAACGTCTCAGTCAACTGCCTGCTCTCGATCCTCATGGCGGACCTCACCAGCGGCCTCGTGGGCTTCTTAGTGTCCACGGTCATCATCGTGATCTTCGGCGAGATCATCCCGCAGGCGCTCTGCTCGCGCCACGCGCTCGTGACTGGCTCCAAGCTCGTGCCGCTCGTCAAGATCCTGCTCTTCGTGTTCTACCCGGCGGCGAGACCCATTGGCGCGGCACTCGACTACGCACTCGGAGCGGACTTGGGCACAGTCTTCTCCAAGCGCGAGCTCACCAAGCTCCTGGAGATCCACGTGCAGCAGAAGATGCTGCACCCGGAGGAGGGGCACATCGTGCGTGGGGCCATGGGCTACAAGAAGAAGCTCGTGAGCCAGATCATGGTACCCGCCAGCCAGATCTACTCGCTTTCGATATCCCTCTCAACCTTGCGCTGCAGCTATGGCTGTGTGTGTATTTGTATGGCTCTATGGCTATTGAGCTCTCAATGTTCTCCTTGACTCTCCGTGTGTGTGTGCCTGTTGTCACTTCGTTCCCCACTCTGTACGCGAGCACGAAGCTGAGCATGGACGCGATCAAGCAGATCTACGCGAGCGGCTTCTCGCGCATCCCGGTGCTCGGCAAGGACGCGAACGACGTGTTGGGCGTCGTGTTCGTCAAGGACCTCGTGTTCATCGACCCCAAGGAGAGCGTGCCACTGCTCGAGTTCGTGCACGTCTTTGCGCGCGCGGCCCACCGCGTCTGGGCCGACTCGACGCTCGGCGACATCCTGAGCGTCTTCAAGAAAGGAGGGCTGCACATGGCGCTCGTCTACGACGTCAACAACACGGGACCAGTACGTACTATATATACTGTGCAGTAAATCGACGAGCTCCGGAAGTGTCAATTGTCATGTACTGAGTTTAGCGAACCATGACTGGCTGCGGCTTGGCTTGACAGGGGGACCCGTTCTACGAGCTCAAGGGCATGGTGACGCTCGAGGACGTGGTGGAGGAGATTCTGCAGGACAAGATCGCCGACGGCACGGACTCGGCCGAGGCCCGCCTCGAGCGCAAGAGCTGCGCCGACCGGATCACCCTCGACTACGGTACGCTGTTGTTGTCACGAGAACATCATCGGCTGGCTTCGTGGCCTTGTCGAGTCTAACGCTAGACCTATCATTGCCCTTTGTTCGCTGTACAGTGTGAACGTGACTGCAGCGTGGATTTGCATCAGTATCAACGACGTTGTGACCATTAACTATCTTATAGCAAAGCCGTTGATTGACAGGAGAGCCCACTGTTGTGTGTGTTCGCTGCCGCATCGAGTTCAATGGATGGCTTCGTTGTCTTTTTGTATCATCGTTTCTCTTCTACTGCTGCTTCTTGCAGACGACGCATCGCTCGGCGCTCTCCTCCTGGAGCCGTAGAGCGTACGCGGCGCACTTCCAGCGCAAGAAGGAGCGCAGCACGACGAACTGCACGCTCTTCATCTCCAGCTGGCGCTGCGTTCGCTCGAGACGCTTTTTCTTGTCTGCCAGCGCTCTCTCGAGCAGCTCTCGGATCTCGTTCGCGCTCTTGAGCGACCCGACCGCGTGTTCGAGGATCGCGATGTTCGAGCCGTCCACCTTGCGTCCTTTGCTGTCAGTTCCTTGTGCATGGGACTCGGTCGAAGTCACGTGCTCTCGTAGCTCACTGGCCATTGATTCAACTACAGCAGCAGTTGAAGATGCTGCTGGGGCTGCCACAGCCGAGGCAGCGAACGCAGCGATGGCAACTCGGCTTGACGAGAATTCGGCCTTCTCGTCCAGTGTCGACAGATTGGCTCCGTGTCTGGTTCTCGTCCTGGTTCTCGTCGTAGAAGTGCTCTGAGCTCCTGGCGACGCCGAGACAGGGGCTACTGCGTTGGCGATACTGATGTCAGTGGATGTACTGGACCGCACGAACTGCAGGTTTGAGGCTGCATGCACGACTTCCACTACCCGCTTGCACGCGGCGTAGAACTCATTGGTCGTGAACATTTGCGACGAAACGGACGACCGCAGCGTCTTGTAGGCGCGCGTGAAGCCACAGGCCGCGTCGACGATCGCCTGGTGGCTCGAGGCCTTGCGCTCGAGCTCCTCAACCAGTCGCTGGTGGAGCGCCACGAGCTCCTTCATCTCGTTGCAGTGACTCTGGAGGCGAATGAGCTGCTCCTTGCGGTCGCTGAACTCCTCGATCTTGCGGTCGATCGTCCGGCGCCAGCTCGCAATCTTGCTGTTGCTCTCGATCAGGTACTTTGTGAGGCTCTCACGACTCGAGCCCACGTCCTGCGGGGATTCAGGGACGGAGTCTCCGTCACAGAATTTCTGCAACAGCCGCACACAGTTGCTCAGCGCCACTGCGCTCACGGGCGACAGTGAAGACCCCGAGACCGACAAGGCCGGTGGTGGCTGTTTTTGCTGCTCCTTTAAGGAGCTCACCTCAGCCACCAGTTTGCGGATCTTGCTCTCAAAGCGCCAACTGGTGAAGCCGCAGAGCTTCTGCAGTCGCTGGAAACGCTTGTGGGCGTGAAGAGCCTGTAATTGCATGAGCAGCACCGTTTTCTTCAACTGCTGAGCCTCAAGACAGTGTCGAAAGCTCTGCCACTTCCACTGGTGGTTTGCGAGTCGCAGTTGCTCTTGCGAGTGGCTCGAAAATGAGGCTTGGTTCACCTGAGCCTCTCGTTCCTCTTTCTGTGTGATTGCGACTGCCAAACACTTCCACTTCCAGCGCTTTGCTTGCTTGGCGAAGGCGTCCTTGTCGTGTGTCTCGTGCATGCACTTTGCCACCATGCGTGTGTAGGCACGGTGTTTGCGCGCGACTTGCTGCTTGAGCAACGCCGCTGAGACCAAGAAGCGCCACTTGAGGTAAACTGTTGCGAGCTGCTGTTCGTTGGCTCTTGCGCTCGTCTCACTGGGGCTTGAGGGCTCTTCTTTGATGGCGACGAGTTGAGAGCTCGGCTGGACTGCGATGGACAACTGTGACGGTAAATGGCGCTGCTGCTGAATCTCTAGAGCATCGATTGCATGACTGAAAACAGACTCTGCCAGCGTCAGAAAGTCTTCGTCATTTGTGCTCTCTTGAGCAAGTTGCTTCAGCACCTCGGACTGAGAGCTCGCAGCCAGCTTCTTGATCATTCGACACACTTCGTGGTAGCGACGGCTGGTAACAGCAGAATCTGCGTTCTCTTCTTCACGATCGTTGGCTCGGTGAAGCGTCAAGGCCGAGCTTTCGACACTCTCAGGCACCGTCTGTGAGCTGCTACTGACGGTAATAGCCATTTCCAGGCGGCGGTCGAACTCTCTCCTTCTCAGTTTGTCTTTCAAAGCCGTGCACTTGATCTTTGCGCTCACGAGCTTCTGCCCCACGCGTTCCACGCGATTGGTCAGCTGCATGAACGTGAACTCAAACTGCCGCTGACTGGACAGCAGCATCTCCTGGAAAGCCCTGCGCTGCAGTACGGGCCGCTCCTGGAGCGTCTGCACCAGGAACCCGAGCGTCTTCCGCTGTCGTTCCTCAGATCGCAGCTCGTGCTGAAGTCCGCGATTCGCGTCTTTCAGGATGCTCACTTGGTTCTCCAGGTCCAGATTCGCTTCTCGCAGCTGGGCGAGCTCTCCCGAGCTCTTGTTCTTTGACTGAGCCAAGTCAGATTGCTGGAAACTGTTCTGCTGCTCCAACCCAGCTATCTTGGCTTCAAACTCGGTCGTTAGAGCTTGTCTCATGCGTAGTTGCTCCGCTTTCGCAGTCTCCTGCACGGCTGCGACCTCTTTGCTGGCTTTCGCTCGGTTTGCATGCTCAAGGTTCTGCAATTGACGTCTGTGGTCGGCCTCCATGACCTCAATCTGCTGCTGAAGGCTGTAGCGCTCCTCGGAGAAGCACTGCGCGTCCTCTTCAAGGCGCTTGACCTGCTCTGTGAGCGCGTTGTACTTGCTCATCCACATGAGGATCGTCGTCTTGGAGTCCGCGATCTCTTGCTTGAGCCGCACATTCGCACTCTGGAGCTCTTCACACTGGAGCTGCTCGACGTGGTGCGACGTCTTGTACTTGTCGATCTCCTGCTGAAGCTCCAGCTGGGCGTGAACGTGGTCTTCGAGTGACTGGCGGCGAGCGTCTGCGTCGCTGAGCTCTTGTTCCAGACCGGCGGTAACGTCTTTTTGCTTCTTGAGCTTGGAATCCGCATCGTCAAAGTGCTTTCTCAGTGACTCTGAGCGCTGCTTTTCGGCCCGAACAGCCTCTTTGAGCTCTTCACACTCGGCAATCGCAGCCGTGAGACGCTCCTTCAGGAACGCGCACTCTTCTTTCGCCTGCTCGAGCTCATCCTGGTGCAACAGACTGCGCTCGCGCTCCACTTTCTGCAAGCTCACGAGCAACTTCTTGTCTTGCTTGAGCTCTGCGACCACTGCCTCGCGCTCATTAAGTTGTGTCTCTTTCTCTGTGAGCGTGCGCTGTAGACCTTCCACAGCGGTTTGCTGCTGCTGCTGGAAACTGTCGATCTGACTCTCGAGCGCTGCGATTTTCGCCTTCAGCGAGACGACTTCTTGTGTTTTCTCTTCCACTTGTGTTGCATTCTTTGTGCTGCTGCTGATCCCATCACGTTGATCTTGCTTATCACGTCGCAAGGTCTCGATGGTGAACTGCAGTTCGCTGATCTCCTTCTTGTTCTCCCGCTCACTCGTTTCACAATCGTCGACTTCACGCTGCAATCGGCTGATCCTTCCTCGCAGATCAGCGTTCATCTCGCCGAGCTTATCGTACTCTTCGATAGAGACCGACTGGCCCCTCGACGCTCTGAACGATGACGACCGTTGATGTTTGTCCTTGGCGTCGTTGCTGAGCAGCTCCAACTCGAGCCGCTCGAGTTTACGCGCCTGCTGCTTGTTGCGCTCGTCTAAAGCGTCCAGTTGGTCTCTCAAAAGTCGGATTTTGCGCTCCGATGCGCGCTGCTCCGACTCGCTCTGGCCCTGTAGCTCGTGCTTCTCGCGCGTGACGTCCAAGATCATCTGTCGTAGATCTTCCTGTTGCTGCTTGGCTGAGAGTAGCGCACTCGTGAGCGCCGAGTTCTCGCGCTTGAAGTGCAGTTGGTCCTTCTCAGCACGCACGAGCGACTCTTCGTCAGCGGCGACCTGGGCTCTCAACTGCTTCACCTCGGACTGGAGTGAGATCATGGACCCAGAGGTGCGCTTGCACTGGTCGCACGACATGATGGGACGACGCCCGCCAATGGGCTGCGTTCGTGAGAGATCCTCACGAGCAGCAGCTCCGCCCATGCTCGCAGAGAAGAACGGTCGCCAGTTTTCCTTCTCTTCGCCACGGCTCGAGTCGAAAGTGATCCCTGATGCGTCACGCACGTCTCGACTGCGGTCTACTGATGCCGCTGGCGTTGGTGTTGATGACGTGGACGTAGCTTTTCGCAAAGCGTCTTCGAGCCGCATGATGTAGTCGTGGAGGATGCTGAGGTTCGTGTCGTGGTGGGACGACAGCTGGGACCGCAGCAGGTTGATCGCGTTCACGGGCTCGTCATTGAACAGCGAGGACTCGAGCATTCGCGACGGAGAAGAGTCTCTCAATATGGCTCCGCCAGCAGTACTGCCCACACCACCAGCTGCGAGCTTTCTAGCTTTGAGCTCCTGGTTCTCGGCGCGCAGCCGCACGACCTCTCTCTTTTGCTCCTGGATCGTCTCCCACGCGAACTGCAGCGACGCGTCGTTGTTCTGCGTCGAGTCGTTCAGCCGCTGCGTGGCGCGCGTGTGCGTCACTTCCTGCAGGAAATCCGTGCGCAGCATCAACTGGAGCTCCTGGAGCTGCTGCTCGTCCCCGGCGGCAGCACACACGCGATGACGAACCTGGTCCATAAACAATGTTAGCATTCGTAGTTAGAGATACTCGCAGTGACTGAAAGTCCTTACCACTTGCTCGTCCTGTTCGAGCTGCGCGAGCAACTGACGCATGATCTCGACGGTGTCGACTTCGTCGAGGATCATCTCCTCCTTTTCGTTCATCTGGATCTCCATGAGGCTCACGAGCAGCTCCTGCACCATGGCTTCCGCCACCAGCACGCGCGGGGGCTTGAGCATCCAGTCGTCCTCTCGCTCGTTGGGACGACGAGAGTCGTACTGATTAGCGCCAGTCTACAAGACACGCACATATACACACAACATGCTAACTGTTTATGCGGGCTCCATGATGATCACAAGCAAAGCAACACTGTACCTCTTCGTCGCTCAGTTGCTGCATGCGCTCTTCGCAGATGCGAATCACGACCTCGAAGAGGTCTTTGCTGTCGCTCCGCTGCTCTCGTGCTCGCTCATCGTACCTGCTGCGGCGGAAATCCTTGCGCCAGTCTGCTGCTGTTGATGTTGAACTCGCTCCTCGGTGATGGCGTCTGCTCACCTGCTGCTTGCGCGCGACGAAGTCCGTGATCTGAACGAGCAGCTGCATCATGATCTCCCGCTCGCGCGGCTCCATCTGCACATGGGCGTCTGCAGAGCGCACATGCGGCTTCTCCGTGCTTCGTCGAGAGGTCGTGGTGATGTATGCGGGGTCGGCATGGCGCACTTGCTGCTGTGGATGCGGACGCGTCGCTTTGATGCGTGACGTGTTGACGTTCGCGCTGCTGCGGCTACCGCTGAAGCTGGAGTCGGAGCTGCACGGGTCTCTGTCTCTGCTCCTGCTCCGCCGATCACCAGCAGCACCTGCGTACGAAGCTGCAGCTCGCATCGCGTTCGCGTTCGCGCCGCTGCTGCTCGTCTGCTCGATGGCGCTCTTCAGCTTCGCTTCGTGGCTTCTCCTTGGAACAGGCGCCTTGCTTTCTTCTGGCGATCTTGAGCAGCCATTTCCGAAGCAAGGTTGGAAAATACTGCGATTTGCACCTTGTTATTGATCGAAACGGCAACGTTTGCTCCTCTAATGAAGCTGGAGCACTTTTCTAAACCGGTACCGTTTTGACCTCGTAAGAAAGAAAAGGTTCATGTTCAAGTGGCAAAAGGATGGCGAAGAGCTCCGACCCGCGCACGAGAAGGATCCACCGTAGCTTGGCGCCTTGCTGCCGATGCGCTAAAGCACAACCACCAAGAGGCTGGAGCGTGCAGTGGAGGCTCACGAGTGCATTGTTATGAGCAGTCTGCTCATTACGGGCGTTGGGGGCAGCGGTGATGACGACGGCAACAACGGCGGCGACGAGGACGCGTGTGTGCAAGCGTTGCTCGGTGTTCACTTTTTTTCAAATACAAACAATGCTCTGTTGACCTTGACTAGCTTCGTGCCGCAACTGCGGCGCTGCAGAACGAGAACACGCGCCTCAAAGAGCTCCTGCACCAGAGATACGACTGCAGTGCAACGTTTATTGAGTTCTTACAAAGACGCTGTCTGTCTGATGTTGCTACTGTGCGCGGGACGACAATTTCAGGTCGAGTGTGTGAATGCAGCCTTCGAGCACGAGAGTCCGCTGCAGCTGCGTGCGAGTCACAGCATCCGCAGCGGCAAGTCCACTCGCCGCTGACTAACAAATGTGATAGCAAGTGTAGTCCACAACTACAGCCAGATAATAGTCACTGCCAGATGTGCTTGGGCTCTATGAAGCTGATATAGTCATATCTGAGTCGAATCAAACTCCTTTCCATGCGTCACACAAATTGGTCATCTCGCCTTGTTTACAGTCGGTTGACTCGCTCAGTCTTCTTGGCTTCCTCGAGAATGCGGATCTGCGGCACCACCTCGCTTGGGTTCACGAGCAACTTCTCTCCCGAGCGGATCGCAGCCGCAATGTTGTTGTAGTACACTTCGTACGTCCCGGTCTTGCTTGGGATGACCTGTGCGACTCCGTCGGCGCCCGTAAACGTGCCGTACGTGGACTCTGGCTCGCAGCCGAAGCCGCTGTCGCCAGGTCGCCTTCCCTCGCGGAGCTGCGGCTCTTGGATGTCTTCACCGTACTTCTCGAACTTGCCCTTGGACCCTTCAATGATGTACTTTGGTCCGAGGTCTTTCACCATCATACCCGCCGTGAGGATCACCTGCAGCTGCGGGTGCTTGGTGTACTTGAGCTCGAGGCGAAAGTAGTCGTCGTTCTCGGCGCCTTCGCGCTGAATCTGCACATCCGAGTCCACCGCATCGGGTTCACCGAAGAGCTGCAGCGCCTGGTCCACCAAGTGGGCGCCCAAATCGTACAGGTTGCCGCCGCCGAGCTCGGCCTTTTCCTTCCAGTAGCCCTTGAGCTTTGGGCGGTAGCGGTCAAAGTGCGACTCGAATTTGGAGATCTCACCAAATGCTCCAGCATCGACCAGCGATCGCACAGTCAAGAAGTCGCTGTCCCAGCGGCGGTTCTGGAAGACCGCGAAGATCACTCCGTGTTGCTTCGCAAGGTCGACGAGCTCCTGGGCGTCCTTCGCCGTGATCACGAGCGGCTTGTCGACCACGACGTGCTTCTTCGCGAGGATCGCTTGCTTCGCCTGCTCAAAGTGCACGTGCGTGGGCGTGGAGATGACGATGAGCTCCACGGGGGCCGCGAGCAGCTCGTCCATCGAGCGCACGATCTGCGGCGTCGGCTGCAGCACGGCGCTCTTGGACGTCGAGCGCTCAAGCACGTGCGTGATCGCAAACTTGCCCGAGCTCTGCAGCAGCGGCGCGTGGAAGACGCTCGAGCCCGTGCCGAAGCCGACGAGCCCGACGTTGATGAGAGAGGTCGCCATGGCTTTGCTATTGGGTGCTGGTGGCTTGAGGTCGAAGGGAGGGAGGGAGGGAGTGCGCGCGCTTGGTGGCAGATTGCGGAATGACACGCTTTGTTGGGTTGGAGACCCAAGCAGATCAAGAGCACTTGTTGATGCAATGCACCAGCTGAACAAAACACAGAGGGGATACCGGTACCGGTTTAACCATGCGATATTTATATGAGCTCAAGTGCTGACGGAAAAGAGTGTGTTCATGCTGCGATCGTCGCTAGTTGAGTGTATAATCGGCAGGTCTTGCTCACATCGAGCGGAGCATCTCTCTCCCAAAAGTCGCGGGGTCAAGAGAGAACGTCCAGCAAAGCGATGATTGACTGAAATATCATCAAATACATTCCATGCAGCATCTGATCGAAAGTACCACACAAGAGAAGTTTTGACCAGTCTGGTACTGCTATCAAAATAGATGGAAACAATCACCTCCATCTCTCCTTCTTTGTGGCGAGAGGCACGACAGAAGAGACCCCCGCTTCTGTGTCCACAAGCATTTTTGTGTGACGCTCACAAAAGCAGACCATCATTCCGCCGGTCTCATCTTTGTGTGTGCTCCGCACTCTCGTCACAATCGCCACCAAATAACACCACCACCCCGCACGCAACGAGCGCCACACTTGAGAATTGCCGCACTCGCCGCCCCATGGCGCGCAAGAAGGGGAAAAAGAAAGGTGCGTGACGCGCAAGCGCTTACAAGACGCGCGTGTGTTTACTCACTGTGTGTGGCTGTGCTTGTCTCGCTGCTGCAGATCCCAATACACAAGCAGCGCATGACGCGGGGAAGCCCGTGGTGGCGGCGTTCCACTCGTCGCTCTTTGACGCCGCGACGCTGCAGCAGGCGCTAGAGATGCAGGCGCAGGAGCTCGAGGTGCTGCAGGCGATCTACGACCACGACCTGGAGCTCAAGTCGTCCACGCCCGTGTACAACTACATCTTCACGATCCGGCTCTTCTGCGAGTCCTTTGGCGCCGGTGTGGCGGCGGCCGCGGCCACGGCGGAAGTGCTCGTGCACATCGATTTCGGACGCGCGTATCCGCTCAAGCAGGCGGCGAATATTGCGGTGGAGGCGAAGCATGGACTGTCGGATGAGGAGACGAAGAAGCTCGAGAAGGAGCTGGAGAAGCTCGCTGAGGAGAAAGTCGGCGACGTCATGACCTACGACCTCGTGTCGCACGCCACGGACTTCATCCAGGAGCACCTGAAGGACCAGTCATCGTTCTTTGACCAGATGATGCAGCGCCAGCAGGACCGCGAGATCGAGAAGAAGATCGCGGAGGACAAGTTGCACCAGCTGGAAGAGGAGGAGGCGCTCGCGAAGAACCAGGAGATCTTGGCGATCATCGACGCCGAGCGGAAGCGCAAGCAGGAGAAGATGAAGAAGCGCAACAACGCTCGAAGGCGCAGACGGCATCGATCGAGCATTGATATGGTGGACGAGTATGGCGACAGTGGGGACGAATTCGACGGCAGCGGCAGCGAGTTTGACAACAGCAGCGAGCGCGTGTCGACGATTCTGGAGCGCAAACGATCCCATGGCGACGATGACGACCACTTGGATGACGGAGAAGATGGCGAGTTGAGCAGCGACTCGGACGACTCGTCCACCGAGGAGACTGACTTGTTGCTAGATGCCGAGCACATGCACTCTCGCTATCATGGCGATTTCAAGGAGCTCGGGCTGCTTGGTCGTGGTGGTGGAGGTGAAGTGGTGAAAGTACGAAACCGTCTGGATCGCCAGCTGTACGCTGTGAAGAAAGTAAAACTGGATCCAGAAGACCCGACCATGAAGAAGAAGATTCTGCGCGAGGTGAAAACGATTTCGAGGATGCAGCATCGACACATTGTGCGCTACTTTCAGGCGTGGATCGAAGGCGAGAGTGGGGGCTTCAGTGCTGACGAGTCGAGCGATGAAGATGGCTTTGGCGACTGTGACGAGGACGACGACTGCAGTGACGAGGACGAAGAAGAGGATGACGAGCCAGTATCGCTCGAGTCCTCAGACACGCGTGAAGGACTCGGACTGGAACTGGAGACGAGTGCCACCGATGACGACGATGACTGGCTTGGCACAATGAATCCCCCTAGTCTCGGGCTGTGGTCAACGTCCAAGCACGACAGCCGACGAAGCTCCAACCCGTATCGCATGAATCTTAATTCCACGTCAATCCACGACGACGGGTTCGACTGGGAGGGTCTTGAAGAAGCCCCCATTGACGAAGACTTCGAAGACTCCAGCGATGGTGAGGAGCGGTATCCAAGGAAGAAAGCCGTGCCAGCGAAGAGCCCGCGCCAGAAAGAAAAGCGCATGAGCGAGAAGCTGTACATTCAGATGGAGTACTGCGAGGGGAAGGCGCTGCGCGAGGTCATTGATAAAGGCTCTTTGTGGACGGAACCGGACAAGATCTGGACACTGTTCCGCCAGATTCTCGAAGCCATCGTGTACATCCATCGCCAGGGGATCATCCATCGCGACATCAAGCCGCCAAATATCTTCCTGGATGCCGAAGGGACCGTAAAGCTCGGTGATTTCGGACTCGCAGTTCGTCCTCCAAGGATTCTTGACGACGAGATTGGCGATGAAGCCGCGAATGGCGACGACAGCACTCGCAGTGGTGCTGGCATGGGTGGTGTCAACAACCCGAACGGCACGTTCCTATCCGAGTCAACGGGATCTTCAGCTGCAGAGCTGTACGGCAGGCTCAAGATCGAGAACTTGGAGAGCACGCGCGTGACGCCGCTCCCCCGTGCCCATCCGCAAGAGTACACGAGTTTCATGTCAGCGTCCGAGATGGAGAACTCCAACATCACGACTGGTGTCGGCACAGCTTTCTACCGAGCGCCTGAACAGGAGAAAGAAGGACAGCGGTACAACCAGAAAGCAGACATGTTCTCACTGGGCATTCTGTTCTTTGAGATGTGGTCCCCGCCGTTCACTACGCTCATGGAGCGCGCTCAGGCACTAACTGGACTTCGAGAGAGGCACGCACTTCCACCGGAGTTCAACGCGCCGGACTCCGTGAAAGAGATTGTGTTGTGGCTTTGCAACCCGAACCCAGCGCAGCGCCCGAATGCCGCCGAGTTGCTGTCCAGCTCACTGCTACCGCCAAAGATGGAAGTCGAAGGAACCTACCTGAAAGAGGCGCTGGAGATCCTCGCGAACCCCGAGGGCAAGTTCTTCGGCCAGCTCATCGACGCGCTGCTCACGCAGGAGCCCGTGAACCACATCGATTACACGTACGACCACTTGGAGTCTGTGAAGATGCGCAGCTATATGATCGAGCTTCGGGCCAAGACGTACGTGAAGAACGTACTCCAGGTGAGCCGCAGTTGGAAGAGTTGCGCTTCGATGCTCGTTCTGGACGTGATATGCTGACGTTTGTATCTGTGTTGTCTGCGTGCTTTTGCAGAAAGTGTTCGAGCGCCATGGCGCAGTGGAGCACACGACCCCACTTCTGATGCCGAGAGCGCAAGAGCACAACTACACTGGCATCCCGCTGACGACTCCGCAGAGCGCGTGTGGACTGCTTGACGGAGCGGGCGTATCTGTGTCGCTTCCGTTCGATCTCACGGAGCGCCTCGCTCGTTTCGTTGCGCGCCACAACATCACGCGACTGAAATGCTACCAGTTCGACCGCGTGTATCGAAAGAATATTGTCGGAGGCCACCCTCGTGAGCTGATGGAGTCGGATTTCGACATCATTTGGGACGACCGTGGCCCGTCCAGATTCCTGGAGCTCGAAGGACTTGAAGTGGTTGCCGAGGTGATCGAAGCGCTTGCGTCATCACTGGGGTCGTACTACCTCAGGCTCAACGATGCTCGGATCTCACGAGGCGTGCTGGAGCTCTGTGACGTCCCACAGAGTGCTCGACGCGAGACTTTGAAGCTCTTTGCGAACGAAGTCTCGCTGCGAGTCCACGCTGGTGTGTCCTCGACGATCCCCCTCAACATGAAGCCTGGCCGTGCAAAGTTCATCGCTAGGAAGCTGAAAGAGCACGGCGCTACCCAGGAGTCGATTGATGCACTGAAACCATTCTTCCTGTTGCCTGAAGACTGCGCGACATCGTTGGAGATCATCGAACACGAGACCCAGAAGCTGTTTGCACGAAAGCTGGCGCTGAACAAGGCGAATCTGGAGAAAGGAGATGCCGGCGGCGGGACTGGATCAGTAATCGCGACGGAGAGGAAACAGTCGCAGCGGCGAGAAACGTTCTTGCGCCGAGTGCTCAAGGAGTGTTCGGAGGGCATCACTGCGCTGCGCCACTTGCTGGAAGGGATAGAGTTCCTGCGGATATCTGGACACGTGTGCAGCAGAATGGACATTGGTCTAAGTCCGCGTCCCGAGCGATACGCCTCTGGGTTCATCTTCCAGGCTGTGCTCATGGGAAACAGTAGTGCGCACAACATAGTGTCGGCTACGAAGGCAACGACGACGACCCAGGTTATCGCGGAAGGAGGGCGATACGATGCGCTGATCACGCGCTTCAAGCTGCCAGCAGCGTACGTGAAGGCGTCATCTGTGGCTGCAATGGGCGTGCGGTTCTCGATCGACAAGATCGTGTCGTGTGCTGTTGCATCGATCACACCAGCGTTGATGGAGCCGAAGTCCACGTGTACAGAGATCGTCGGCGGCGCGCGTAAGATTCTGGTGTGCACAGCGGGGAAAGCCACGGACACGGTGCTGCTGCGCATGCAGATCGCCCTCATGCTCTGGAGCCATGGGATCGGCGCTGATTATCTGCACCCCGACCCGATGCATCTGGAAGACCTCGAGGACTACTGCATTCAGCAAGGTATCAACTGGATGGTGATCGTGCAGAAGCACATGATGCGCGAGAAGAAGCAGGTCAAGGTGCGTTCGGTGAAGAACCCCTCTGAAGCCGACGTTGTCATAAGTAGCTCCTCGCTCGTCGATGCGATGGTGGAACTGCTCGCCAGCACGAAAAGCAGCTTAAACGACTCTGGCAATGGCGGCCGAAACACGCATGGCCATCACCACGACGCGGATGGTGCTGGTGGAGCGCATCAGCGAGGCGGACGTGAAGGCCCGGGTGGCGCGGGCTTCCAGCCAATCTTTGACGTGAAGATTGTCGATGGCAAGCACCACGTGAAGGACGGTAAGAACAAGAACAGCTCGCTGGACAGCCAGAAGATCACGCGCCGCGTGTCAAAGTGGATCACAGCGAGCTTCTCGTCACGTGGCGAGGAGGCGATGAAGGTTCTGTCGGTGGACCTGCCGTTTGCGATCGTGCGAGAGCTCTCGTCTGCGCTGATGGAGTACGGCGCTGACGGGCTCGAGAGTGTCAGTACAAACAACCCGCGATATCGGAAACAGCTCCGCTACACAACCGACGAGCTGCTCGCGCTCACACCCAGCGGCGGGCGCGAGCGGTACGTGCTGCTGCACAGCCTCGTGGACGACCGCTACGACCTCATGTCCCTGGCGCAATCTTCAAAATCTGGCCGGAAACACCACGTCGCACTGAAGCGGAGCCCGTGATCAGGATGTGGATATCTGTCTCATGTATCAAACGAACAAGAAAGAAAACGAACGCGATGGCTCTTGTGTTCAATTCATACATTGTTGTGTGTACCGGTTGTTCTCCCAGGCTTTGCGACTCGACACTCGAGGCGTCTTGTCCTCGCAAAATTCAAGCTCTATGCAGTCGTGATGGCGACTAGGCCACTCCCTCTATGGCCCTTCGACGTCCAGACCCATGCTGCGGAACGTCTTGGCCTGCTTGGCGTAGATGGCCTCGACCTTCTTGCGGAACTCGTCGTTCTCCTCGACCGCCTTTTGCAGCGCGGCCGTGAAGACCTCCTGCGTGACGCCGTGGGTCTTCATGAGCGCGTTCGAGAGCTGCTCGACGTGCTCCAGGTACAGGTGCTGGAACTCCTCCATGGCCTGCTTGGCGTCCGTGATGCCCTCCGTCTTGGCGTGCGCGAGCATGTCACGCAGCGCTGTCTCCATGCCGTTCACGAGCGACGAGAAGATCTCGAGCGTCAGCTCCGCGGTCATGTGGTCAGGGATCTCAACCGGCGCAGGCGCGGGGAACACGCTGTTGGGAATGCGTTAGTCACAAGAACGTGAGTGGGCGATCGCTGTGTATGCTGATCATAAACACGTATACATGCAAACTCACCCCTGCATCAGCTGCTGCAGTTCCTGCTGGAGCGCGAGGACCTCCGGGTCGTTCACGAACTTGTCGAACGCCACTTCGAGGCTCTTGCGGCTCCACTTTCGCTTGGCGACCACCTGCAGCACGTTCGATACACACGCACGCACACACACACACACACACACATAGAGCTTAGCGACCATGCTATATCATTATGCGGAGATCTGATCGAGTGACGGACGTACCTCCTGCTCGAGGGCCTCCATCATCTGGAAGAGCTGCTGCATGAGCGCCTGCTTGAACTGCGCGTCGTCGAGTTCGATGTTGTTCGCCTGCATGTACGTGCGCATAGCATTCTCGATCTCCGGGATTTGTTTCTGCATCATTCGTCACAGCCAAGAGCAGTACGCGTGAGTTATTCGCATAGACGTAGGCATACATACAACAGATAACACAACAGCCAAGTCCACTCACGAACAGCTCCTCGACGTTCGCGATGAGCTCCTTGAAGAACTTGGCGACGTCCTGCTGCGGGATCTCTTCAAAGGCCACCGGGTACTTCTTGGTCGACAAAGCCGACGACGCGTCCCACCACATCTTGCCCACGCCGACGACCGCGCCCACGATGGCGACACCGGCGACGATGCCCGTGACGTCGCTCGCGTAGTGCGCTGGCGTCGCGAAGGTCTGCTGCGACTGGCGTGACGCGGTGGTGGCGACAAGCGACGAGGCGCCACGGCCAGCGGCCTGCGCTTCAAGCGCAGCGAAGGCAGTGGAGGCGTTACGGCGCAGTGCGCTCTGCTGCGTCGCGCGGCGGGTGATCGCTCCGAGAACCATTGCTGCGACTGCTTGCGGCGTCTTGGGCGTGCTTGAAACAGGATCGAGGCCGCGAAAATGCTCGTCGTGCCAGTCAAAATGGGCTTCCACCTTGCGATGATGGGTGATTGTGATAGCTCGGTAATTGTGATTGACAGCATCTGTATGCCTATATGACCAATTTAGAGAAGAGGAGGGGTGCTAACTGAAGGCAGCAAAACCACCCCTCAAGAGTGCCTGTTGCTATTATGGATCGTACAATTCCAGCAACAAATGAGATCAAATTTGTTTTTTGGGGTAGCATTTGGGAAAACCTCCCGGTTTGATGCATGCCTGTCTTGATGAAGAAAGCTGGACGCGAAAGAAATCCGCGGAGATAGATATCAATGGCTCGCACTCGTACCTTATTCGTCGTCCTTTAGTTGTTCTTGAGGTCCATGGACGAATCCACTCGAACCACGGAAGAACGCAACGCCACCACTTGATCAACTTGATAGAATGGAGATGGCTCCATCGCAAAACGTCCCACGGAAATCAATCCATCACGCTCGACCAGCAGGAAGAACAAAAAGTATCTTTCGTGGTTTGGTTGGTGTCCAGTCAGCCAAACAAGAGTCGACGCGCCTCGAACATGGATGGATTGAGTAGAAGCGCAGCGCCGTTCGCCATCCACACATGCATCCAGCCATGGACACGCCACTTGGATAAATACTCCCACACGACGATCCTTTGGCTGATGGCACTCCACTCGGCCTCTGCCAGAGCCAGAAGCAATCGAGAAGTGAGCTCAGGAAGCGGCCACCCAGCGTCTCATCGAGCGAAAGCCGCAAGCGTAGAAGTGGCCAAGCGAATCCACTTCTTCCTGGGCTTGGATCTGCCAAGCGCGCTGGCGTTATTGGATACCGGCACACCCACCCAGTCGCTGCGTAATACCTGCGAGGATCTCGTTTCTCAGGAGCAAAATTTCAACTGATTGCCAAGTTCCGTGAGACCAGCAACATGGGTGTGTCCGCTGGATCTCTCCTGCTTCAAAGTTCGGCTGATGAAAGATAGCACGGCAACCAGCAGTTTTGCAGCTTTACTGGTGAATTCTCGATTGGATTTCTCTCCTGTGCTTTGTTTCGGCTCACTCGCTCGCCTTCATTCCACCCATGTTACTCACGCTTTGCTTGCAAATGTGTGCCATAGGTCGATTTCTACCGGACCCACAAATAGGAGATTACTCACGCGGCCGCTGCACGCTTCTCTCGCAAGGAGGAGGGAGATCATCACACCTGCTGCGAACAACAAGCCGATAAGCGCAGCCGAAGACCGCAGGCAGTTTCGTGTTGCACAAAGACTCACGAGCTCCATTTGCGTAAAAAGACACGCCAATGAACACCTTTACGAGCGTCAAAGTTTCACCAAAACATGAAAATTTTGGTCCTGCAGCCTGTCCGTCTGTTGCAGAGCACCAGTGCGGCCGCGACAGCTCGCGCACACAAACGAGTTCTCGCCAAATTATCTCACTCTCTTCCCGTCTGGGACCGCCGACCCAACCGGCTCGCGTGCATCGCGTGCCAAGCGAGCGGCTCAATTGATACGGAGCCGAGGACCCAAAGCTCCTGGCGCTCACCAAACAACCCCGCTGCGTACACCACCGCCAGCTGAGTGGCCCAAGCATGACGTTTCTGCTCACAGTAGCGCCCGCCCGCTTGAACGTTCATGCCAGCACTCAGCCGCATGCACACAAGCAACCGGTGCGACTCGAGCTTTGCAAGTCCGCCCACCATCGAAACGCATCTTTTGGGCGAAACGTACGGCGCAAGACGACAAGATCGGGGAGGTGGACGCTCCTCCGAGTTGACAGATTTTGACAGATTTCAGATCGGCCACGGAGGCGGCAGCTTCGCGGAATGCGAAGTGTTCTGGACCTCTGCTCGTGGTTAACAGCAGGTTTTGAAGCAGCGCGTTTGTATCCATTTTCTATCGCAGAGCGCTGGGGCTGCCCAGCTGGCAGCGGAGAAGTTGCCCAGCTGGCCGAATACACTCTGGACGGCACTGCGCCAGGGGAAGAACGCCACTCAGAGCGAGATCTTCGCGGCAACAGACTGCTCCGAGCGATACCCGCTCTCCGGGTGAGCCAGCGAGCCAACCGGAGCCCGCGCTTCGACGCGCCCCACAGCAAGCAAGCAAGCAAGCAGGCGCCGTGTGTTTTCCTGCGTGCCAAGTGATGAAAATGCGCAGCTGCGCCGATTGATCACGAATGCACACCATCGATCGGTCTCGATTTTCGTTCTGTAAAACTGCCTGCTCTAAAAAAAGACTCGAAAGACGCAGTCAATGCGCGCGCGGGTGTTTGTGGGACGCCAAAAGGTATCCTTTTGTGACGAGGACCGTTTTCTTCGAAGCTCCAACATGAACTGGCTCTCTGGCGGTACCGTAGAGTGGCTCAGACAGTCAGTTGTTTGTCAGACTTTGGACCACACTGCAGCATTTTGATAGTGAGGAGCCACCAGCGCTGCCGAGCAACCAGTATTTGCGTCCGCGTCATATTCAACAATGCGCGATGGCATCTGCGGGCGAGCCGTGGTTTGGTGTCGGGCGCTGGATCTATCTGGGGGTCTCGCCTCGCTCGACTGCCTCGCCTCGCCCCGCTCGACTGCTTCGCTTCGGCCTTTCCGAAACTGAGCCCGCCCTTTTTATTTCGCTTTGCACACTGCTGCTGGCTCGGGTTTTGCGACTTCGCATCGTAACCGTAGAGTGAAGACGAGCTGCTGAACTGAACTCTTGCAAAGCAGCTGGTTTTCTGTCTGCGACGCCCTTCTTTCGCTGCACTTGGAGTTTGTATGCGAAACAAGTATCCGGGGCTTCGCGTCAGCGCGCCAGCTGGGAAACCATAACCACACGGCATTTTTTACGAGCGAGGCCCACTTGCCTTTTGTATGCGCCTGCCTGGCGAGCGATCGACCGAGCCGCCTGCTGTCAGCCCAAAGCGAACGTGGGCCTGCTTCAAAAGGGTTGCGAGGCGCGCGCGCAGCCCCAGTCATTACATAATTCAATTTGCGCGCTCGCTGCAACCGCCTTCGAGAACAGGAACACACGACCACCGCCCTCCACAGCAGTGCTCATTACTGCGAACGACCAGCAGACAGGTAGACACACATCACACATCGCAAGCCACGACGACGTCGCCTGCCACGAGAAGATCCATCAGCAACATGTCCACCGGTCTCCACTCGGCGAGAGAAGAACTCGGGCTGCCGAACGTGGCCCCGCACATGGGCGGGCCCTCCAACTACCTCAACCTCGGCGGCCCGCACGACGGCAGCGGCCACCACTCGCTCCAGAAGCCGCTCGCGCTCAGCCCGCGCACCTTCGGCATGGACGACCTGCGCGACTTCTGCGGCCCGCTCGGCACGTTCAAGACCGGCTTGACACCGCGCGTGTTCAGCACGGGCCTGACGCCTCGCACGGGCTTCACGCCGCGCTTCACGACTGGCTTCACGCCGCGCATCAGTGTCACGGGTCTCGGCCAGAACCAGCAGCACCAGAACCAGCAGCACCAGAACCAGCAGCACCAGCAGCAGCAGAATGACACGAACGCGTTCTTCAGCCGCAACACTGGGTACTCGCCGCGCGCCTCGGATGCGCCACAGAGCCAGAAGATCTCGCCAACGGGCTTCACGCCCAAGGACGTCTCTGGCATGAAGGCGCCGATGCGCTACCCTGGCGCCTTCAGCGTCGGCAGCAACAGCCCGCAGAAGATGAACCTGGGCCAGCCACAGCAGATGCACCACTCGCAGATGCACCAGTACAGCCACCACACGAACCACCACGAGTCGATGGCGCAGAACGAGATGGCGATGAACATGTCGATGTACGAGTACATGGGCCGCCCGACGATCCACCAGCCGCAGCAGCAGCACCACATGCAGGACTACCGCACGTCGTCGTCCAAGGTCTCTCCAGTCTCGGAGAAGGAGTCGGACCAGGACGATCTCGACGAGCGCCGCCGCATGAAGAACCGCGAGCGCGTCCGCAAGTGCCGCAAGCGCAAGCAGGACCGCCTCAACTTCCTGGAAGACCGCACTGCTGAGCTCGAGAAGGAGAACCACCAGTTGAAGAACAAGATGGCGAGAAAGGCGGTCGGCGGCAACTCGGAGCCACTGAGCGAGGTGCAGCTGAAGGAGCTCCGCAAGAAGCAGAACACGACGATCGCGTCCTACATCCGCGCGTACAACGAGGTCGAGGCCGGTGTCTTTGACGCCACCGCGCACAACATCTGGACCGACAACGCCGAGATCGTGTACGGCAACAACGGCAGCGCCATCTACGGCGTCGACATGATCGTCGGCAACAAGCGCGCCAGCAGCTCCGTCTTCTCCATGTACAAGATCAAGCAGTACAACATCCAGTGGAAGGCAAACACGACCGACAAGTGCGCCGTGCACTGGGAAGTGGACGTCGTGCTCCGCCCCGAGGCGCCTCGCACCATCCCTCTCACTGCACCGTTCGCCGACCTGAGCTCCCACTTTGGCCCGAACGAGGTGCTGTCGTTCCGCATGACGTCGCACCTGACCTTCGACGAGGGCAAGATCGTGGAGGAGATCCGCCAACTGAACCTCTCTCCGATCTCGGAGGCCGTCTTCGCCAAGTACGCGCAGGACCCCACGAAGGCATCCGAGGTGCTGCGGTGCCTCCTCGTGGCCGCCTAGAGAGAGCCCCAGTACCACCATCCCAACAGATAGAAGCCACCAACCACCAAGTTATTAGTACGAACCACCCGCCCGTAGCACCAGGAGAGGAAGGAGGCCAGCACCTCATGCTGCTAGCTAGCTCCTTGTTGATTATGCTCGATGTAAAATAATATCCACACTCTTTTGATTGATCCACCAAACGACTCGCATGAGGTCTCCATCTTCCCCTTCTTGTTCTCGTCTGACTCTTTTTCGCCAGCAGCAGCGGCATCCATCGATGGAGAGGAGCCTGCCAGGCGCGAAAGAAATCACAGAATCAATCATGTGGCGTCTGTGGGTCAAGTGCGTCACGCTACCCGACAGATCGGCAGATAGTGCACCATGCCTTCCTTCCCCTCTTGCGTCATTCCTTCCTTCCGCGCGCATTGGGTTGAATGTGTGGAGAGCTTTATATTAATGTTATGGATCTACTGTGAAGCGCTTCACGCGGGACTCGACAAAAACAGCCGCCTGTTGCGTTCGCGTGCGGCTGTGTCATCTTCTCCTTCTTCTTCGTGTTTGCCGCCGTACTGGTGGTTGAAGGGGTAAAAGAGTGAAGCAAATGCGAGGCTTGTGCGCTCTACAGTCTTCTCGCGACGTCTGCAACGAACGGCAATGGTGATTAAGAAGAACACGCGGTCAAATACGAGCAGCTCAATGACGACGACACCAGTGAGGAGAGACACAGCACGCGCGTACCAGCGAAGACCGTCTCGAGCGTCTGGATGTTGTTGGCCTCCAGGATGTCCTTTGGGATATCGCACATCTCGTTCAGTTGCTAGTAGAGAGAAAGAGAGAGAGAGAGACACACACACAGGAAGTAAGGATGTGAGTACAGACTACTAGTAATTGAGAGCACGGCCCGCAACAGTAGAGAGCGTGAACGGCCGGACGAGCGCAGGACCAATACACGCACCTCGATCTCCGCGAACGAGCCGATGTACTTGGTCTCCTGGGGAGACTGGAGGAAGACCTGCGGGTAGTTGGCGCGGATCTGGCTCTTCTCGAAGTAGAAGTCGCGCAGCTCCTTGTTCTCGTCGAGGCTGCAGTCGATCTCCTTGAACTCGATGCGCTTGCCGCGCAGGAGCTGCAGCAGCTGCGTCATCTGGCTCTTCTGGTCCGCGACCGACACGACCGACGAGGTCAGCACGACGCAGATCGTCTACGAGGCAGGCAAAGATACACAAGAGAGGCGACAATTAGTCGCGACAGTTGCAAGGCGTAGAGGCGTCGGACGCGCACGGCACGCGGGCGGTGGCGACGCAAGAGGCCGCGCGCGCGAGTGTGTCGTGTCCGTAGAGAAGCGCCGCGCCATGCCACGCACCGTCTTTGGGGCGCTCATGCTGCTGCTTCTGTTCTCTTGGCCACGCGTGCTTCAAAATGGCGGCTTTCACCCAGCTGCTTGGGGTCGTCAAAAAAGGGGAAAAGAGTGCTTTTTCCTCTTAAAACACACTGAAAGTCGATTGCGACTTTTGACATTTGGGAAAAAAGAGGATTGCCGAAATCAAGCAAAGTCGAGCAAAGAGTGCGCGAACGTCCAAGACAGTCGAGTCGAAGGACTTGGACCAGCCTTCCGCGATCCAATTCTTCGGCCGGGACTCTCGAAGGACTTGGACGACACGTTAAGGGTCAGCGGCAATCCAGGTGGAATCAAAATCGTTCGCAAAGGAATCTGGGAAGCACAACAGCAGCCAGGTGAGATCACCAACAGCGCAGCACAAGCAAGATATATATATATGACAAGACCGCTTTCCAGACGGGAGCCTTTGGCGATTGAGACAGATTCCTTGTTCTTCGATGCGGCACTCTCGCTCCAGTTGAAGGAGCCATGGACGAGCACCTTGCTGGCGAGCACACAGAGCTGCAAGGTAGGACGAGATCATATAGACAGCCACACGAACAAGACGCTCACCTTCTCGTGCATCTTGGCGACGGAGTCAAGGCGAACCTCGTTCGTAGGATCGTGGAGAAGAGCAAGAGCTGGCCATATCGCACGCGTCTTGAGGGCAACAGACTGCATCTTGTCAGCTATCACGCGCACCGTCAGGTTCCGCGGAGAAATCGCAGTGGTGCCGAGCTCCTTCGCAAGCTGCAAAAGCACACATAATCGCATAAAGAGTCTGACAACATAGTGAAACGCAGACAAGTCGGGAATGCACTTACCGTCTCATTCGTGGACGAATACACCGAGACATCCACCGTGTGCTGCGCGCAACGGAGAGTTCCTCGGAGCGTGCCCAGAGTCGGAATCACCCTTCCGCGCCTGTCGGGCATACGCAACACGCCAACAATGTTGCTGGCGACGGTAGCACGAATAGGAGCCCGCGCTGCGTCGTGGAGGGTGCGAGGAGCGGCAGCGACCTTCATCTTCCTGCTCTCGCGCTTGCGTACAGCCGCCGATTCCACACCCACTACCTTGGACGGCGCTCTCGATGTCACCTTGTCTCGCTGGACGAGGAGTTGCACTTGCTCGTAGTCTGCTGCGCTCAGGGCACGTAGCGGTGCTTCTCCCCCTGCGCAGCTCGCTCTGCTTCGCAGCTGGGAGGCCGGCGTTGTTCATCTTGTTGCTTGCTTGCAACAACGAGAATGCAAGACAGCCGCTTGGAGAAAGCCACGAGAAGAACAGCGAGATGATGGACAAGGCTCCATGCTTGCTATTGATTTACAGCACGACGAGAAGTCCGCCAGAGAACTGCCTCTGATGGACGTCAGCCAGTTTTGCTCGACATGCTCTGAAAAATGGTAACGATCTGACCCTAAAATCACAAACAAATCAGCCCCTAAATGAAGCTCGTATTTCTGGAGCGCGCGCTGTGTCGAATTTGTGGGAAACTCGAGCTTCTGTTCGTTTCGTGGACGAGATTTCCGATGTTGCTCTTCTAAACGGCCGTCGTGGTCCCCGATCCGAAACCCTCGTAACCGTCTCCATTCCAATTCGATTAACGGTTGGATGACTTGAAACGGCGTCATCGAAAGCCAGCGATCTGGGGTTGACGCGCGTGGACGGCGACGGCGGCGCGACCGCTGGCGAAGAAGCCAAGACGAGCGACGAGGAGAAGCACACGTCTGCTGGTGGCGACGTACGCCACGGCGCGCCGGTGCTGCTGCTATCGTGCCCAGCATCTACCAGCAGCTGCCGCGCGAGCGCAACACGCTGCTCTGCATCGTGACGGTGCCGTCGCACATGTCAGTGACATGTGCACCTGCGGGCTTCCGCGACGACTTTCTCGTCGGTGCGCGTGCTACAAAGACCCCGACCGGAGCAACCAACTGCATGGCGCTGCTCCGGTTTCTCCACGGCTCTTGTCTATGCTTTGTGGAAGTCGCTTGAGAAAGTGCGATGCGTTTTGAGCTTCTTGAACCCATTATCTCGTCATTTCCAGAGGCTGCTGTGCGAGCGTGTGCAGCGCAGGTCAGCACACTCAGCAGCAGCTCATTCCCACACAGAAGAGCCCGGGAATCACCGAAGCGGACACCACTCAAGAGCGAGAGCATGAGCCGCCACCTCGCGCCATTCGCCAGCTTCATGGAGACCGCAGCCCGCCACCTCACCCGGTACCTCTCGACCGCTGTGCGCTACCTCGTAAGCGCTGTCCGCCGCCTCAAGACCGCTGCTCGCTACGTCGTGGACCCCGTCCATCTCGCACCTCTCGCTCGGTGCTTTGTGAACGCTGTGCGCGACGACCTCCGCGATGTCTTCGTGGACAACCGCGTGGTGGCGTTCCTAGCGGACGCCGTGGCGGCGCTGCTCACGTGCGCGTTCGTGGTCGCGTGTCTCGTCGTCGAAAGCATCGAGGGTTCGTCTCACGCCGACGTGAAATGCGCTGATCTTCACAGTCAGCAAGCGTCGCCATCGCCCAGCGCAGACCAGGAAGAGCACCGAGCAACAGCACAAGACAAGCACTGCGCCTCGGATGAAGAGCTCGCAGAGAAGCAACGCCTCCCAAGCCTAGGCGACCTCGCGTTCCAGGCCGTGAACATCTCATTCACTGCCAAGATGCTGACGCAGTGCAACAAGATGGCGAGCATTTTCGCGAGCGACGAGGAGTGCACCTCGGTCGCCCAGATCCTGAGTGCCGTGCACGCGCTCGACACGCGCCTCTGCTTCCGCGCGTGGCTCGTGCCTTATACGCGCCTGCTGCTCCAGCGCTTCGACGGCGACGAGGCGCGCGCTTTCACGCACATTGTGGAAAACCCGCATCTGTTCGCGAGTCTCCAGGCCGAGGATGGGAGCAAAGAGCTCTGGTGCTGGACAAGGGCCTGCGCCGGCTGCAACAGGCCGCGGCACAAGTTTGACCAGCACGACGAGGAGATCCGCGCGACGTACATGTACGTCTGAGCGCTTCGTGGCTCTATAGTATCGGCGGCAAGGTCACAGCGGAAGAGCGCGCGACGAGCGGCTGAAGAGCTGAGTTGCATGGAGAGTTGCGTCCTACAAGTGAAGAGTGATTCAAGTAGTTGTTCAGGTGTTTGTTGTGCATTGGCTGCTGTTCTTGCTGCTACTGGCAAACAGGCCTACGACTCGCACTACTTGCTACTACTGCTACTACCAGCCAGCATCTGCATCTGCATCTGCGCATGGCTTAGTGGAACTCGTGCTCGCTGGTCCAGGCGTCCTCGACGGGCTCGCGCGCGTAATAATCATAGAGGCTGTCGGCGTCGAGGCCGAGCATGGGCTGCTCCTTGTGGATGGCCATGGCCTCGACGAAGAGCTTGACGAGGCTGATGTTGGTGAGCAGCGGGATGGAAAAGTCCACGGCTGTCCGGCGGATGAGGTAGTTGTTCTTGATCTGCTTGCTCTCGCTGTTGGGCAGGTTCACGACCAGGTCGATCTTGCCGTCCTTGATGTAATTGAGCACGTTCGCGTCGCTGTCCTCGTCGAGCGGGAAGTCGAGCTTCGTGGACGGGATGTCGTACTTCTTGAGGAACGCGTGCGTCTTCTCGGTCGTGTACAGGTTGTAGCCCAGCTCGTGCATCTTGTAGGCCGCGTGCACAAAGTCCTCGGTGAAGCCGTCCTGCATGGACAACAAAATGTTCTTCTCCGGCAGCTTGAAGTTGGACGAGATGAGCGCCTTGAGGAAAGCCTCATGGTGGTTCTTGCCGAAGCACGCCACCTCGCCAGTCGACGCCATCTCGACGCCCAGCAGCGGGTCGGCGCCGCCCAGGCGCGTGTACGAGAACATGGGCGACTTGATGCCCACGAAGTCCTGCGGTCGCTGCGGGCCGTAGAGCTCCGGCAGGTTGTCGTTCTCCGTCGACTCGCCCACCATCACCTTGGTGGCCGCGCGGATGAAGTCCGAGCCCGTGGTCTTGGACACGAACGGGAACGAGCGAGACGCGCGCAGGTTGCACTCGATGATGCTCACGTCGGCGCCCTTGGCCAGGAACTGCGCGTTGAACGGACCCGAGATGTTGAGCGCCTTGGCCACCTTCTCGGCGCACTTGCGGATCTGGTTCTGGTAGAACGCGCTCGCCTCCACGGGCGGCAGGATGAGCGTCGCGTCACCACTGTGCACGCCGGCGTTCTCCACGTGCTCCGAGATCGCGGCCGCAATGACGATGCCGTCCTTGGCCACGGCGTCGAGCTCGAGCTCCTTGGCGCCCTCGACGAACTTGGTGATCACCACCGGGTGCTCTGGGGACACGTCCACGGCCTCGCCCAGCACGCGCTCGAGGTCGTCGCCGTTGTACACGACGTTCATAGCCGCGCCACTGAGCACGTAGGACGGGCGCACGAGGCACGGGTAGCCCACGCGCGAGGCGAACTCGCGGGCCGCGCTCATGCTCGTGAGCTCCTTCCACTCCGGCTGCCGCACGCCGGCCTCGTCCATGAGCTTGGAGAACTTGAAGCGGTCCTCGGCGCTGTCGATCATCAGCGGGTGCGTGCCCAGGATCTTCACGCCGGCCTTGTGCAGTGGGAGCGCAAGGTTGTTCGGGATCTGGCCACCGACCGACACGACCACACCACGAGGCGACTCGCGGTCGTACACGTCCATCACGCGCTCCTTCGAGAGCTCCTCGAAGTAGAGCTGGTCACACTCGTCGTAGTCCGTGCTCACGGTCTCCGGGTTGTAGTTGACCATCACGGCGCGGTGACCCAGCTTGCGCAGCGTGCGGATGCAGCTCACGGCGCACCAGTCGAACTCGACGCTGCTGCCGATGCGGTACGCGCCGCTGCCGAGCACCATCACGCCCTGGTTCGGCTCCTGCGCCTCGATGTCGTGCTCGTCGCCGTTGTACGTCATGTACAGGTAGTTGGTCTGCGCCGGGTACTCGGCCGCGAGCGTGTCGATCTGCTTCACGCTCGGCTCGATGCCCACGCTCTTTCGCTTCGCGCGCACAGCGTCGTCCGTGCAGCTGAACATGCGCGCCAGCTGGCGGTCCGAGAAGCCGAGCTTCTTGGCCTCGAGCAGGTCCTCGCGGCTCACGGCGTCAACGGACTTGCCCTGCAGGTTCACGTCGCAGTCAGCGATGCCCTGCAGGCGACTGAGGAACCACGTGTCGATCTTCGTGATCTCATGCACCTCGTCGATCGTGAGGATGCCCTCGCGGAGCGCCGTGGCGATCTGGTAGATGCGACGGTCCGTCGGCTTGCCGAGCGCCTTGATCAGCTCCTCCTTGTTGAGCTGCTGGAAGCGCGGCTCGAAGCCCTCGACCGACGGCTCCACCATGCGCAGCGCCTTCTGGATCGCCTCCTCGAAGTTGCGCGCGATGGACATGACCTCGCCCACACTCTTCATGGACGAACCGATCTCCGTGCTCACGTGCTCGAACTTGGCCAGGTCCCAGCGCGGGATCTTAGCCACGCAGTAGTCGAGCGACGGCTCGAAGCACGCGGTCGTGCTCTTCGTGACCGAGTTCTTGAGCTCCGGCAGGTTGATGCCGAGCGCGAGCTTGGCCGCGACGAACGCCAGCGGGTAGCCCGTGGCCTTGGACGCAAGCGCACTCGAGCGCGACAGACGCGCGTTCACCTCAATGATGCAGTACTCCTCCGACTCCGGGTTGAGCGCGTACTGGATGTTGCACTCACCCACGATGCCCAGGTGGCGCACGACCTTGAGCGCCGTCTCGCGGAGCATGTGGTACTCGCTATTCGAGAGCGTCTGCGACGGCGCAATGACGATCGAGTCACCGGTGTGGATGCCCAGAGGGTCGAAGTTCTCCATGTTGCAGACCGTGAGGCAGTTGTTCGCCGCGTCACGCACGACCTCGTACTCCACCTCCTTCCAGCCCTTCATCGAGCGCTCCACGAGGATCTGCGGACTGCCGGCGAAGGCCTTCTTGGACATCGAGCGGAGCTCCTCCTCGTCTTCGCAGATGCCCGAGCCGAGACCGCCAAGCGCAAAAGCCGAACGGATCATGACTGGGAAACCGATGTCGTACGCCGACTTGACGGCGTCCTCGATCGTGTTGACCGCGAAACTCTTGGCCACCTTCTCGTCGATCTCCTTGAGCTTCATGTTGAACAGGTCGCGGTCCTCCGTCGCGTTGATCACGTCGATCTGCGTGCCGAGTACCTGCACGCCGTACTTCTCGAGCACGCCGCGCTTGTGGAGCTCCACGCCGCAGTTGAGCGCCGTCTGGCCGCCCATGGAGATCAGGATGCCGTCCGGGCGCTCGCGCTTGATCACCATCTCGACGAAGTCCGGGTTCACAGGCAGGTAGTACACGTTGCTGGCCTGCGCCTCGCTCGAGCGGTCGATGTTCGTCTGCACGGACGCGATGTTCGGGTTGATCAGGATCGTCTCGATGTCCTCCTCCTTGAGCGCCTTGATCGCCTGCGAGCCCGAGTAGTCGAACTCGCCGGCCTGGCCGATCGAGAGACCGCCCGAGCCGAGCACGAGCACCTTCTTCACCTGCGGGCGCTCGATGATCGGGCGCTGCACGAGGCTCGTGATCGGGCCCTTCTCCTTCGTGCGCACGGCGTCCAGGAAGATGTCGAAAAGGAACTCCGTGTCCGTCGGCCCGCCCTTGTGCTCCGGGTGGAACTGCGCCGTGAAGAACGGCTTGGACTTGTGGATGATACCCTCGTTCGAGCCGTCGTTGCTGTTCACGAAGAGCTCCTCCCAGTCGCTCGGCAGCGTCTTGCCGTCCACAGCGTAGCCGTGGTTCTGCGCCGTGATGTAGCTCTGGCCGGTCTTCAGGTTGTTCACCGGCTGGTTCTGGCCACGGTTGCCAAACGGCAGCTTGTACGTGTTGGCGCCGGCCGCGCGGCCGAGCAGCTGGTTACCCAGGCAGATACCGAAGATCGGCTTGAGGTTGTCGCCCTGAAGCTCCATGACGCGCTGCAGCTGCTTGGTCGTCTCCTCCATGATTGCCGGGTCACCAGGACCGTTACTGATGAAGAGACCGTCGTACCAGCCGATCTCCTTGGAGATGTCGTGGTTCCACGGGACGAGCTTCACCTCCGCGCCGCGAGTCACGAGCGAGCGGATGATGTTGTACTTGATACCGCAGTCGACGGCCAGGATCTTGAGCGGGTTGCCCTTGCCGAAGATGCGCACTTCCTTCGTCGACACCTGCGCCGCGAGGTTCTGCGCGTTCGGGTCAATGAACGCAGGCGTGTCGCTGCCTTCAATGATGATACGTCCGGACATGGCGCCCTTCGAGCGGATCTTCTTGGTGATCGCGCGCGTGTCGAGACCGGCGATGCCCGGGATGCCTTCGCGCTCGAGCCACTGCGAGAGCGACGACGCCGCGTTCCAGTGGCTGTGGTGGTTCGAGTAGTCCTGCACGATCATACCGGCGGCGTGGATGCGGTCCGACTCGATGAACTTGTTGAGCCCGAACTCGTCGAGCGTCTTGGTGCATGGGACACCGTAGTTACCGATCATCGGGAACGTCATGTTGAGGATCTGGCCCTTGAACGACGGGTCCGTGAGCGCCTCCGGGTAGCCGACCATGCCGGTCGTGAACACCACTTCGCCGGACGTGGACTTGTTGGCGCCGAACGAGTAGCCGTGGAAGCGCGAGCCATCCTCGAACTCGAGCACGGCGGGCGTCGTGAACTTTGGCGCGTTGCGACGGTCCACCTTGGTGCGCGCCGACACGAGCAGCTTGCTGCCGCTGGCCTTGTAGAGCGGCACGCGCTTGTTGACCGAGCGCTGCAATCGGAGCATCCTCGCCTGCTGCTGCAACTACTACGTGTGTGTGTGTGCGTGCGTGTCTGGAGAGCGGAGAGCGCGGTCGTGAGCTCGGCGTCGCCAGTTCCAAAGTGAAATCTTCTGGTTGCGCCAGATCTCGAGGCGTGCCCAGCCAGCGTTCGCATGGCTGGCGGAGCATTTTAACAGAAACCCCTGCAAGATACCAAGCACCGGCGGGTTTGCACAATGCATCCATCGCGCATTGAATAGTGGCCCTTCGACTGGCATACAAGTTGAACCATGCGGAATCTTTCAGCGCGAATTGTGCGCGGGAGGCCACACAGGATAAATCCGCACAAGGCTTTCACGTTCCAAAAAGAGAGAGCGAGCACAGAAAAGGGGGATGGGCAATAATGCGCACTTTGCTATTTTTCTTGTGGTGGCTGCGGCTTTTGGGGAAATTCTGAAGTTTTGCAGCTTTTGAGCCAATCAACCAGCATGTGAGGAATTGGCATTCATCACGAGAGCTTGGCATGATCTTGAAATCTCGGATCTTGAGAGCCTGGCATGATCTTGAAATCTCGGATCTTGAGAGCCTGGCATGATCTCGGGATCTTGGATCTTGAGCGCCTCAAAGCTGCAGCCAAGCGCCAGCAGCATGAGCGTCTCCATGCTTGGATTGGTCGCATGCGTGAGTGGAGCTCTTGGGCTATTGACATGCATGAATGACAGGCGACGAAACGTCAGGTGATCCCGTGACTGGCCCTTCTCTTGTCCAAGTGCTGCCTTGCGTTTGTGTGGTGGTGGGCTTGCTCGTGACGCGGCGGGATTTGCTGCCTCGCTGCTATGTGTTCCCCATGAGCCAACTCAACTGGTGAGCCTGCCCAGCTGGTGCCCAGAGAGAGGCTGTGTGCAGCCACCATGAAGGTACGACCGAATGGATTTGCGTGGGCTGCTTGGGGGGAAAAGAGCAGCCAGTCGATAGAGCTCCATTGCGATGCGCACGCGTGCCGGACAGTGTCCACATCCGCCAGGAGAATTTTATCATGGCCCGTCATGATCCGAGCACCTGAGCGTCAAGCAGACGCCCGGCGCCGTCGTGGCCAGTCGTTTGGGATCGGCGTGAGAAAAATACTCGGAAGTACCCAGAGACACGGCCGTGGGTGGCATCTGATGGGATGGAGATCCGCGACGACCGACGGCCGACTTGAGCGAAGCAATGCGAGCCTAGCTTCGCATCGGCTGGAGTGAAGCGCCGCGGCGCATCCCTCGCTGCATTGGTGGTGGCGGACTCGCTCTTTATTATAGTATAGCAACCTAATCATGCTGGTATCGTGCAACCTCTCTTCTCCCCGCCTGCTCTTCTTGGCTGTGCGGTGCCTGAAGCGAGTATGCGTTCTGTACCGGCGGCACTTGGCCGCTCGGAGCGTGCGGCTGGGAATCCAACGTGGCGATCTCTTGCCAATTCTCTCCAAAATGTATTTCTACTGTCCAAAGTGGCGATCTCTCCAAGATACTCATCGATGACAGTGCAAATACGGTATTTCTACTGCCATCGTCGATCAAGCAATTGGGTAAGGTGCGCAGCTGACACGCACTTAGTCGGCTTGAGCTGACAGCTGCTCGCGTTGTTTCAAGCGGAGGAAAACTTGCGCAAACAGCCTTCAGCTTACAGGACTCATAGAGTGCGTATGGCGACTAGCACTTCTGCAGAAGGCGAACCTTGCCAAGTTGAGAGGTCGTGTGATTCCACTCGCAACACCATACACGAAGGTTTATCGGCACGTATACCTCGTTAAAGTGAAGACACTCATGCCACGAGAGCCTTGTTTCTTTCTGGTGGCGGATCGGATCGGCAACCACCATCGCGCCTTCATTTCCTTCCTTCGCCCGCCCCGAGCACGCGCTTCCTCCTTCCCCAACGCACAGCCCACACCTGGCAGTATGCTGCAGCGCGTGCTCCGACTCCCCGCGCACAAGGCGCTGCGCGCGCAGCTCTCTGCGAACCGCGCCCGTGCGGCGGTGGCCGTGCATGCGGCTGCGGCGCTCGAGCCGGCGTCGCGCCGCGGCTTCGCGACGGTGCAGAAGCCCACGTCCGCCAAGGACGTGACCACGCGCCTGATGCAGATCGTGTCCTCGGAGAGCCACATTCAAGAGTACACCAAGGTGTACGGCACCCCGGGCGTCACGCGCACGACCGTGATCAAGATCGGCGGCGAAGTGATCGAGAACGAGCTCGACACGCTCGTGAACTCGCTCATCTTCCTCAAGGAGGCGGGCTTGTTCCCGATCCTGGTGCACGGCGCCGGCCCGCAGATGAACGCGGAGCTCGAGAAGGCCGGCATTGAGCCGCAGTACGTCAAGGGCAACCGCGTGACCGACAAGGACACGCTCGCGATCGCCAAGAAGATCTTCCTCAAGGCGAACCGCAAGATCGTGGATGCACTTGTCGCTGCTGGCGCACCTGCACGTCCGATCACCACGGGCGTCTTTGAGGCTAAGCTCAAGGATCTCCCAGTCTACGGCTACGTGGGCGAGGTCTCGCAGATCTACAGCGAGGGCGTCGAGTCGGCGATCGCTAACGGCCAGATTCCGGTGCTCTCGTGCCTGGGCGAGAGTGCGGACGGCCAGACGCTCAACATCAATGCCGACGTCGCCGCCCGCGAGCTCGCGCTCAGCGTCCAGCCGTACAAGACGATCTTTATTAATGCCAAGGGCGGCTGGATCGAGGACGATGGCACGAAGCTCAAGGAGATCGACATGTCGAAGCAGTACGAGAGCATGGCGGCGCGAGACTACACCGGTCGCCAGGGCACGCTGCTCAAGCTGAACGAGATCAACGCGCTGCTGCAGGGCCTCCCGTCCTCCTCGTCGGTGGCACTCACGTCCGCGTCGGCGCTCTCGCGTGAGATCCTCAGCAGCTGCAGCACGGGCACGGTGTGCATCCGCGGCGACAAGCCGCAGCAGTCGGCCAACGCGGCTGCTGGCATCGCCCACGCGCCAACGAAGCGCCGCGTCGGTCTGCTCGGCGCGCGCGGCTACGTCGGACGCGAAGTGCTGCGCCTGATCGGCCAGCACCCGGAGCTCGAACTGGTCTGCGCCAGCTCGCGCGCGCTCGTGGGCCAGAAGGTCGTGGAGCTCGCGAACGCGCCGCCGCTCAACCCGCACACGAACCTGCCGGCCGCGCCGATCGGCGGCAGCAGCTCGACGCGCCTCAACATCTCGGACGAGCTCGAGTTCTGCGACCTGGGGCTCGACCAGATCCCGCACTCGCCGTTCGCCGACAGTGTCGACGTGTGGATCCTCGCGCTGCCGAACGGCCACTGCGAGAAGTACGCGACGGTGCTGGACGCGCTCAAGCGCAAGGACAAGATCATCATCGACCTGAGTGCGGACCAGCGCTTCAACGCCAACTGGGTCTACGGTCTCCCCGAGGCCCCCGGCGGCCGCGCGCGCCTGAACAGCGCCACGCACATCGCCAACCCTGGGTGCTACGCGACGGGCACGCAGCTCGGCCTGCTGCCACTGCTTGGCGGCAAGCCGGAGGTCAGCGAGAGCCTGATCGACACAAGCATCCCGCCGCACGTGTTCGGCGTCTCTGGGTACAGCGGCGCCGGCACGGGTCTTTCGAACGCCAACAACCCGAAGATGCTCGCGGACAACATCATGGCGTACAAGTCGGTGAACCACATCCACGAGCACGAGGTGAGCCACCAGCTGGGCACTCCCGTACGCTTCATGCCGCACGTGGCGCCGTTCTTCCAGGGTATCCACCTCACGCTCTCGGCGCAGCTCAAGGACGCGACGCTTACGGACAAGCGCATCGAGGAGCTCTACCAGGAGTTCTACGCCTCGGAGGCGCTCGTGAACGTGACGCCGGCCATTCCGTTCGTCAAGGACAACGCGCACGCGCACCACGCGACCGTGGGCGGCTTCCAGATCGACCCGACCACGGGCCGCCTCGTGGTCGTCGTCACGATCGATAATTTACTCAAGGGCGCGGCCACTCAGGCCGTGCAGAACATCAACGTCGCGCTCGGCATCGACGAGTACGCGGGCATCAAGCAGCAGTGAGTAGCTTGGTTGTCTCGTAATTGAAGAGGAGGGGCGTGTTGAGCTGTGTACTGTGTGATTGATTGCGTCTTGGCACCAAAAGTTAGATAGATCTTAAGTTTCAAGTTCAAAAAGAAAAATCACAAACCGATGTTACATGTGAGAGAGAGGGCTTCTTGCGTTTGCGAGGGCTCCTACCAGAGCTGTCTGATCTTGAGAGAGGGGCTTAATACTGGAGAATCGGGTCGCCGATGCGCTCGATCATCGGCACTGTGCACTTGAGGTCGAACACTTTGCTGAGCACGACCTTGAAGAGCTTCTGCACGTTGATCGAGTGCGACGCCGATGTGAAGATGAGCGGCGCCTTCATGGCCTTGGCGAACTTGCGAGCCTGTTTGACACGGATCCAAACAACAAAAGCTAGGTCAGCTGTGCCTTGTAGTGACCAACAGCAGCTACTAATAGAGACGCACCTGCTTGGTGATGTCTTCTTGCTCTTCCATGGAGAAGTTCGTGAAGTGGTCGTACTTCATGCCGATCAGGAACGGAAACGCGTTCTGTGGTTTGTCGAGTCGCATAGAAGAGAGCGGCATCAGAGGCAGCGCACACAGTGCAATGACTCATGAAGCAGACAAACAGTCACCTTGTTGATCGAGCGCACTTGGCGATACCACTCCTTGACGCTCGTGAGCGTCGCCTTCCGCGACAGGTCGAACATGAACAGGATTGCGACCGCGTCGTTGCACACGAGCGGCAGCATGCTGATGAACTCACGGTGACCTGACAAATAGACAATACAGCGATCACTACTGATCCATCGCTGCATCCAATAGCTACAGCGGCGGCATTCGCTTACCGCCCAGGTCCCAGATGCTGAATGTGATCTCGGTGTTGCGCAGCGCGATCGTCTTCTCCATGAAATTCACGCCTGGATGGATTGGGCCACGGAGCACAAGCAGCTGTCAGTAAGCAACACAAGGACTGCCACATACGTATGTAATGTCTTCGTAGTCACATATATACGCACCGAGTGTGTGGATGTAGTCCTCGTCGAACTTGCCCTCGACGTACTTGACCATGAGGCTCGTCTTGCCGACCTGCGCGTCGCCGACCATGCCGACCTTCACGACCACGTTGTTGCGCCCACCGCCGCTGCCGACGTTCGGGCCGACCACATCCAGGCTACGCTGCGGGTTCTCCACGCGGCGCTCGCGGTCCTCGGCGCCTGCGCTGCCCCCGCTCGCGTCACTCGCGCTGCTCGCTTCCATCCGCCGGAGTCTCGTCGCCTTGGCCGCTTGCTTGCAGTTTGGCTGTTTGTGCGCGTTCAACGTCAAATGTGCACTGTCATGTGGTACACCTCATTTTCGTCATCCGCCGTTAAAAAGGAGACGTACTGTAGAAACCGCTTACGATAAAGAATTGATCTCCGATTGTAAAGTAGCGCCGTTTAGAAGGTCGCACACAAGCTGCTTGAAGCAAGCCCGACGCCCTCTCTGCTCTGCTCGTGCCAATTGATCGATACGACACCTACGAACGTGTCTGCTATTGCCAGCAAGAAGGGAGGCTCGTTTGTGCCCGTATGTGCTTGGGTGCTTGACTCAAGACTCTCAACTTCATTCACGCGAATGGCTGGCGCAAAACTGGGAATCGGCGGAGAGGTGGCGTCTTCCCTTGCCAACTATACAAGCGACGGCTCTCATCGATGAACAACTCACACTCTACTGCTCATTCTCATTGCTCAGCTCTAAGTGTGCACTCTTGAGCCACTCGTCGATGCCGTGGGCGTAGAGCGTGCGCAAGTAGGTCTCTTTCTCCTTTGCGCTCATGGTCAGCAGCGCGCACTCCTCGATCGTGGGCTTGGCGCCACTCTTCTTGTTGTCGGCATTCGCAGTCGTCAGCTGCATGTACGCATCTGCAAACGCGCCTTCGAGCGGTGCCTCCGCCAGGAGCTGGTCCTGGAAGTGCCGCCAACGCGTGAACGCCGCGATCACGTACGCGTCTGCGACGTCGAACGCAGCCTCGGAGTAGTTCCCATTGCGCGTCTTGTCGAATAAACTGGCAGTGCTGTGACCAATATTGCTGCTGTCATTGCTACTAGCAGAGAAGAGCTGCGGTTCCTGCTGCTGCATGAACGCCATGACCTGCTCCTTGATGTCCGAGTCGCCCTTGGCGCCCGCCTTCTTCTTCTTGCTCGCCGCGATGCCCAGGAACGCGCGCGCGGCACTCGGGTGCGTGTGCGTTGGTGTCGCACCTACGCCATGCGCGCTGAACCGCTGCCAGCACGCGTACGAGACGATGCCGTTGAGCTGCGCGAGCTGGAAGATACCCTTGTTGTGGAAGCGGCCGAAGCGGTACATGCGCATGAAGTCCTCGATGCCCACGTGCCACGAGAGCTGCTGGGCGTCGCCACCAGTCTCCTTGGCAACGCGACTGTGCACGTCTCCCAGCGCAGAATCGATCGCCTGCGCGATGCTGAGGATGTCCGAGCTCTGGATGTGTGCGGTGGAGACGTGGCCCCACTGGCAGAGGCGGCCGTGCTCCGTGAGCACCGCGAAGCCCGTGCTGTTGGTGTTGATGTCGAGCCCGAGCACCCGCACCGGCGGCGAGTCGCGGATGAGCGTGCGCGTCTTCTGCGCGACATCGCACGTGTGCAGCGCCGCGAGCACGCGCGTCGTGTTGCGGCGCAGCGTCGGCGCCGCCATCACCTTCTTGGCCATCTTTCGTCGAATGAGCAGCTCAATTTCGATGCGCGTGTGAGAATATAAGACCGAGTGTGATACTAATCTTTTGAAAGGGGAGTTCTTGCATTACGAGCCTTTTTTTCTTTTGAAAGGGGTGTTCTTGTATTAACATGGATTGCAAGAGGGAAGGTCGTCGAAGCGGATCAGGACGACGCTCGAATGCCGACGAGGCGGAATGGCTCGACCGACTGTGTTCCACGACTTCGAGCACGAGCTTGGTGAGGCGAAGGTGTGTGGACGTGCCCTCGAACACCTGAGTGCTATGGTTAGAGCTGGCCGTTTGGTGGCCGGAAGCTCTTCTCGTAGGCGCCAAGGAGCTTTCGAGGCATGTAGAATTGCGAAGCACAGTGAGCAGTCAATCTTTTCTCGGTAGGGTCCTCTTTCGCTCTCAGTTCTCTTCTCGCATTCAGTGCACACAGCCAATAGTGGTTGGGCCCCGATGATACTCCGCACACACGTTTAGACAGAGAACAGATTTCCACGCAAAACTTCAATCTATTCAACGTTGTCACACCAGCTTTCACCTACCTCTTGGTCTTGGTTTTCCGTCTCGCGGTCGCAGATGACGACGATGCTGACGAAGAAGGGTTCGCACTGGAGCTAGCAGATGGCTCGCGCTCGATCTGCACGGTGCCGCCCTGGATGTCCTCCTTGTGGATCGAGTTGGCCACTTTGCTCTGCGTATCGAGGTAGAACATGAGGTCTCGCACCTGCACATTATCACACAAATTTGTGTGAGCACCACACTTGGTCACATCATGTTCTCATGATAAGTACAAACACTTGGACTCAGCACCACTGACCTGTCCTTCCAGATCCGCCACGCGGAGCGCTGTGTCGTGCTCCATGCGCGTCTTCTGCTCCTCCAACAGCCGCACGCGCTCCTTCCACTGCTTCTGGTTCTCGATCAGCGACTTGTTCAGCTCGCTAAACACACACACACACAGAGATGAAATGAGCAGTTGGTATAGTCGCTGCAACTCACACATGCTAGCTGATCATCCTCCTTACCGGACAAACGTGAGCTCGTCCTCGAGCTTGTGCGCCTTGTGCGCGAGCGTCTCGTTCGCCTTCTTGAGCTGCTTCTTGTCGTTCTCGAGCGCAGTCACGAGCTGCCGGCCCTCGCTTTCGTTCGCGCTCGCGAGTCGACGCTCGTAGAACAGACGCTGCTCCTCCAGCTGGCTGCAGATTCAGAGAGCACCAGCACAAACAACGAACCGATTTCAGCGCTTTTCACCAATTTCTACGAATCAGCCACCAAAACCTTCCCAACGTACCTCTTCAGCAAGAAATTGTACTCGACCGCGAGCTTCTCGAGCTTCTGGTGCTCGCCCTCCTCCTGCTCTGCGGTCGTCGGTGGTGGGATCTGGGATCTCTCGCCGCTCAGAGAGCTCGGGCTCGGGAACTCGACAAACTTCCCGTCCTGCTTGTTCAGGATCAGGCGGTGCACGTATCTGTTCACAAGCATAAAAAGCGAATGAATGGATAAGTATTTCAATCTCGGATGTAGGTAGAAGTTGTATCAGCAAACGCACCCGTCGCCGGCGTAGTCCCACACGCGCTGCGTCTCCAGCTCGAGCGAGTACGTGTGCAGCGTCTCCTGGTAGTGCTGCTTGGCGTGCTCGCCCGAGTACCGTCCACAGCCGACGTGGCCGCAGATCAGACAAATCCAGAGGTGATCCGTCGTGTGGCACACCTATCAGCATCAAGTAAGCAATTATGAGCTTATAAACACATTCACCTGTCATAGAAACCCCAGGAAGATAGCAGCGTACCTCGCAGGCGGAGATGATGTCTCCGTGGCTGTAGCGACACACTGGACAGCTCGACCCTTCCCAGCGGAACAAGCAGTCGCAGTGGAACGTGTGGTTGCACAGCGTTGTCAGAATGCCTGATGCCGAGGCGTCCAAGCGGTCGAGACACACTGCACAGGTCGGGATCTCGGTCATTCCTGGTGGTGGCGGCGGGAACAGCGTCTGCGTGGCCTTTGGAGACTTCATCACCGCTGTTGAGTCTGTAATGAGCTCATCGTCTTCGTCCTCATTCGCACATCGCTCTTCAGAAAGCGAAAAGGAGCCGTTGCCACCACTACCGTCGACAACGGAGTCGAATTCGATGCTGCGCACAAACACGATCTTGCAGCGCTCCTGCTCGATCGAGTTGAAGTACGTCCCATTATGCGCCTGTGGTGATCAATAACACAAACAGTGTGAGTGACCAGTTAGAGTAAGCAAACAAGCATGCACTAAACGGCATGAATAAAGAGAGCAAGGCGCACCGTGAAGAACTGGTCTGCGCGCTCCTGGGTCGCGAACTGGAGCAGCGCCATGCAGTTGCTCCTGTCGGGGTCCTGCAGCACGCGCACCGACGAGATGTCGTCGCGGAAGCCCGCGAGGAACTCCAAGAGCTCCACGGGCGACATGTGCGACGGCACCGTCACGATGCAGAGCAGCGTGTTGCGCTCGTGCGGCAGCTGCTGGTAGATGCTGGGCACGATAGCAGTAGACGACGCGACTGAGGCGAGCAGACTCGTCTTGTGCACGTAGGGCTGGTCGGGCCGGTAGAAGCGCAGCTTGCCCGTCGTCACGCGCACCTGCGGGTTGCCCGTGAGGAAGTTGGCATCGGGCCACTGCTTCTCCTCCTCCTCCTCCTCGAGGTCGAGCTGGTCCTGCTGCAGCGGGTCCAGCACCGGCGCGCCGTGGTACACGTAGCCATCAGCAGACGTGTGCTTCTCCTCGTCGCTCGTCTTGGCTTCTTCGCCAGCGGTCGCGCCGCCGTCGTCGTCCACGTGCGCCTGCACGCGGATCTGGAACATCTCGTCTTCTTTGGCTTGCAAATTTGTATCAGTTTGAGAGAAAAGTGAAGCGTCACTCCGACCGAATATACTGAGAATTGTATGGGATCGGTCGAAATCAAAGTATACAAAGCCGAATACTATTATTTATCAAACAGTGAGCTCGACCGACAACAGGAGAATCGACACAAACAGTCGAAAGCATTGCCTCGTTTTGGTCCAAACAGGCGAAACCCTCCAACACTTTTTCCAACAAAAAGTG